>JAZGTK010000125.1:119789-149929 GCA_036877625.1 Ambastaia sidthimunki | reverse complement strand
CACACACACACACACATAAACACGCATACACACAGACACACACACACAGACACAGAAACACACAGAAACACACACACACACACACACACACACACACAAACAGACAAACACAAACAGACAAACACAAACAGACACACACACAGACACACACACAGACACACACACACACACACACAAACACACACACACACAGACACACACAGAGACACACACAGACACACACATAAACACACACACAGACACACACACACAGACAGACACACACAGACACACACACACAGACACACACACACAGACACACAGACACACACAAACAAGTTTATCAGAGGGACTGTAAAATGAGCAGTTTTATTGGAGCTTTGTGTCTATTATGAACAAACCGGCAGTTAATTTGTAAAAGGCAAATTTGTAGTAAGTTTCATTGAGCATTGAAACCAGAACAGTATACAGTAACTCTTACTAAAACCTAGCGAGCTGTCTACTTAGACAGCATTGTAGAGCATCATTGCTCCTGATGCAGTCCAAAAGTAGGCAGCACACTATGTTTTATGGGATAGCATACAAGCTATACAACTGACCCATGTGTATGTTTCCTGGGAATCGAACCCACAACCCTTGTGCTGCTGGTGCAATGCTCTACCTGTTGAGCTACAGGAACACAGAAACACACCGCATGTCTCCTTCAGTGAAAGAGAAGACAGTTGTCTATGTATGTAGTACACAATTTTGTAAGGGCTGTCACAGAGGTTTCAATAATACTGTTTACATACTGTACAGACTGTATGTTCTAACCCCAAACCTAACCCTCAAAGAAAACTGATGGCATTGTTAGTTAATGAAAATTCACTATTTAGTACATTTTTTAAGCTATTTAGTTTATGAGGACACAGGAAGTGTTTCCGCAAAACACGTTTACATTGTTATACATGTCATTATACACAATTGTGTCCCCAAACACACACGCATGCATGCACGCACACACACACTCTGTTCTGGAGGGTCCCTGCGAGCATGAATCAGTTTTTAATAGAAGATTTCAAAGCTTAATCTCAGGGATGAATGCACCAGACTAATTGGACTAGAAGCAGAGGAAGAGAGCAATTATTCCCAGAATTCCTCAGGTGCTTGCTGTTACAGTGGCGTTCCAGGAAACACCTTCAGTCCTCACAGGAAATCAGCAAAACCTCCAATCATGTCATGCAGCAAACGTTCTAACTGGCATTCGGCTCCTAAACCTGGTTATTATGAGCTGGCTGGTAGATGCTGCCACAGCTCCTGGGGTAGACACAGCAAGAGCCAGCTGAAGATTTATCTTCACAATTATAGCTGCCACATTCATTCCTGCTGTAATTGAAAAGCAGGGAGGCCCCAGAGGGTCCTCAGCAGATGCAGGATGAAGGAAACACAAACACACCGCATACATCAGGTCACCTGGAACCTGGACGAGCTTATCTGCATGTACATGATGGAGATAAAAGTGTGTGTGCTGTGCTCGGTATTATATAGCCACTCACTCACTCACTCACACACTCACACACTCACACACTCACACACTCACACACTCACACACACATTTAGTCCCCATATGAGTGGCAAAACAAGAACACACACACAGTCTATTATAAAAAAAAATCTAAAGGACATCATCATGGTGTTCCTGTAGCTCAGTTGGTGGAACATCATGTTAGCAGCGCAAAGGTTGTGGGTTTGATTCCCAGGGAGCACATGCACTGACCAAATGTATAACCTGAATGCATTGTAAGTTACTTTGGATACAAACTTCTGCCAAATGCATATATGTAAGTAAGTAAAAGCCATATCAGAGGTTAGCCAATCACAGCCCAGGTTATGTACATATAGATGTCTTTAAAGGTACAGTCTCTGCTGTACCTTTAAAGACGGTCTGAACTGTCTAAACTGGTCTTAGCTGGTCTCCCAGCCAGGCCAAGCTGGTGTACGTAGTTTTTTTTATGTAGAATTTATTCTTTGTACTCACTTCATTCTCAGTTTAATGTATGCGGTGGAGAGGTTGTTCCAGGCTTCTGTGTTCTGAATGGAGGAACAAAATCATAAATCATTATCAAAATCATTATATGACCTTCATATAACAAATACAAAAAAAATATTCCCTGGGATATAAAAGTGGAAAGTTAGTGGAAAAATTTGTTCATTTTACTCTGGTCAGGTGATGCTTATCTTCTTAAAGGGACCCATGTGACCTGTGTGATCATGTGACCTGTGTGATCATGTGACCTGCGTGATCATGTGACTTACATCTGGTTCCAGCCCGACACACCTCTGGAAAGCTTTAGCTGCCCCCTCGTACCCTTCCAGTGCAAAATACGCACAGCCCAGGGAGAACCACACACCCAGCTGTAGAGACACAGAGAGAGAGCATAAGAGAAAGATTGAATATGGTCAAAAGGGGCAAAAAGTAAAGAAATAACAGACTTCCAGTTCTCTCATGTTAAAATTGGTTTATATAAAATATAAAAACAGCTATTGTGTACAAACCTCACAGTGTGTGTGTGAATTGCCATAAATTTATGTATGGCTGCATCATAAGCAGGTTATGATATTGAGCCGTAATAAATTACTAATTATTAAAATTTGTGGTTATTTGGTTTGTCGATCACCAGCTCCAGGTTGTTAACATCTATCAGCAGGACAGAAGATTCCGGCTGTGTATAATTCTATATAAAGCTACTCACAAGTGTGCATGTGTCTGATTGGGTCATACCTGCATGGAGTTGATTTTTAGGGAGCGTTCGAAACACTCCACACACTGCTGGAACTCTTTGTTGCGGAGGTGATGCAAAGCTTTAGACCGTTGGGCACGTGCACTCCGGTGTTTGGAAAGCTCCCACGCCCGGTCGTAATACTGGGGATCTCTCAGGACGTCTCCTAACAGACAGTAGAGGGACGGCGTCTCCTTTTTCTCCAGCTCCCGCCTCAAAATCTCCTCTGCCTGAGAAGTTATCAGCAGATCCAGTTTCACAAAACGTAATTCGTAAACAGTTACTGTAAAGCGTAAGAATTGAACTGACCACTTGAGTAATTCAATTTTATTGAAAAAACTTGCTTGAAAAAAACAAACACTTTAATAACAGAAGAAAGAAAATTATAATAATAACTAGATGAATGAATATAAAAGTAAAACTGCTTTGTGATTTTCCGTTGCGTTGGTGGAACACAGATGGAGATCATTGTGGTTATAAAAAATAGTGATTGTGACGGCCATTACTGATGTAACGTAATGTCTCTTTAAATCTGGCTTGCAAAAATCTCCTATACAATCCCAGTAAATGCGGCTTCACTGTGAAACATGCTGGACTCTCACACTGGGCAATATTACAGTGTGGCTCTCATCCGCCCTTCAGCCTCAGCCGTCACACACTGGACCGATGGATAAAGGGCTTTTTGCAAACGCTCAGAACCGCAGCCATGGTGGGAGAGAGGGGGTGGGCTCTCTGCTTGGCTAGCAGTTCTGTTTGGGAGCTTATTTATTTATTTTAGCCTGTACACGAAATTTGAAAAGTGGGAGCAATATTTCTTACTCCACACAAAAGTTGCTTAAAAAATGCTTAAAAACTGGAAGCCCAGACAGAGGATGAATAAGCTGTTTACTTGAGTACAAGAAGCCTCACATTTGTCTTCTGATAAGGAGAGGTAGATGAGAACTAGAGAGAGACAGAGTGGAAGAGAGTGAAACAGGGAAGGTTTTAAAGAAGAGAGAGAAAGACTGATGGTCTGACAGCACTTGAGTGATCTTTTGTTCCTCACGGCCATTATAAACTGCACACTTCACATTACCAACTAACACACACACACACACACACGCACACGCACACACACACACGTACAGCTATCTTTGTGAGGACATTCATTGACTCATTGATTCATTTATTGAATCTCTAGCCCCTTACCCTAATTGTAAACCATCCCATCTCTAACTGCCCAGCCCTTTACCAAACCCAAACCCTAAAACCAAGTCTTAACCAAACAGCCCTAACATGAAGTAACTCAGGGACTGCAGTACAGCAGCTGTCGGTACACTTTTAGAATATTACAGCTAAGATTGGGAGTGATTGGCTGGTTTTATTGACCTCAGAGCTACCCTATAATCTGATTGGTAGACAAAGTGGATGGTAACTTAATAAAGCTGCGAAACAGCTCCCGGGAAAATTGCACTGACACAGTCGAGAACAGAAACCATGATGTCTGTGTGTGTGTGTGTGTGAAAGAGATAAACACATAACATCAATAAAACTTAAAATGGTGTGTTTGTACTAATATTCCTTTTAAAAAAATGACACTCAGTTTTGGGTCACTGTAATTTTGTGTGTGTGTGTGTGTATGTGAATGTGTGAGAGAGAAAGAGATAAACAAACATAACATCAATAAAAGTTAAGAAGGTGTGTTTGTACTAATATTTCTTTAAAAAATGACACTTAGTTTTGGGTCACCGTAAGTGTGTGTATGTGTCTGTGTGTGTGTATATGTGTGTGTGTGTATAGGTGTATGTGCATGTGTGTGAGAGAGAGATAAACAAACATAACATCATTAAAACTTAAAAAGGTGTGTTTGTACTAATATTTCTTTAAAAAAATGACTCTCAGTTTTGGGTCACCGTAAGTGTGTGTGTATGTGTGTGTATATGTGTGTGTGTGTATAGGTGTATGTGCATGTGTGTGTGTGCGCACCTTGCCGTGCTGGCCCATCCTCTCCAGACAGATGACTGCATCCTCCCAGAGCTCCAGCCGCTCGTAGATCAGCAGCGCAGACCTCGTGAGGCCCAGATCCGTCAACAGACTCGCCAGCTGCCTCTACAGACACACGGAGACGCTTGTAAACATTCTGCAAACGTTTGCAAATCACAGCCATAAATATCCAAAAACCAACAAACATATTCAGCTGCTGATCTCATTTATCCTGGACAGGAAGTAGTTTATTACTTCTGGAGATGTCATACATTTCTCTTCTACAAGTTCCTGTGGCTTAATTAGCAACGCAAAGGTTATGGGTTCGATTCCCAGAGGACACGCATACTGATAAAACGACATTTACATTTATTCACTTGGCAGACACTTTTTATACAAAGTCACTTACAGTGAATTCAAGGTATACATTTGATCAGTTCTTGTGTTCCCTGGGATCGAACCCACAACCTTTGCGCTGCTAACACAATGCTCTACCAGTTGAGCTACAGGAACACACTTGGAATAACCTGAATGCACTGTAAGTCGCTTTGGATAAGCATCTGCCGACTGCATAAATGTAAACGTGCAACGATACACTCTGCTTATTTTACCTTCATTCTCTCTTTCTGTACGAATGCATCTCTCTCCATCTGTGCTTCCATGATTAACAAGAAGCAGTTAGTGTCGTTACACACATGGTATTAATGGCCTCTGTCCGGTCTCTGTATCTGATGAATGCTGCTGGTTATGAGCGTTTACACTCTTTCAGCTCCTGCTATCACTCCCAGATCATCTGTACTGAAGGAATCCAGATTAAATCTGGATTTGTCGGAAGTAAATGTAAACAGAACTGATGTCACTTTTAATCTCGGATATCAGGAAGACATCACAAACACTGTGTGCTTCCTGCTTAATTTTCTCTTCACCTTTTTGTCTCTTGACTCCATCCCACCCACCCCACATGCCTGCAGTGGCATATCACGTCCCACAGGCATTATGGGTAGCCATAAATCTGGATATAGTCACCGGTGAGGCTGCTTGTGATCATGTGACCTATCAGCCACAGGGGACAGAACGTGATGCTACTAATGAACAGGTGTGAGAGAGAGAGAGAGAGAGAGAGAGAGAGAGAGAGTGAGAGAAAACAAGACAGACTACTGACAGACTACTGATATTTCAGTTTCATTTGTTAATGTTTCTTTATTTGGTTTACATTTTAAAAATCTGTAAATGCTTTGAGAATAAAGGTAAATGTTTATCATGCCAGTAACACAATAAAGAGAGAGAGAAAGAGAGAGAGTGGGGGGGGGTCTTCTCTCCAGCTCTATTTGTACAATCTTTCTATCTTTATTTTCTCATTCACTCCATCCCCCACAAAACTACAGAGCTGAACACTGGGCTGATTTATATATATATATATATATATATATATATATATATATAAATTTTGTGTAAAAACACACATGCACTTACACAGACACTCACACACATGTACACACACACATGTACACACGCACGCACACACGCACGCACACACGCACACACGCACACACGCACACACGCACACACACACACACGCACACACACACACACACTCTGCTCATGTCTCTCGCCTGTGATTTGGGAGCTCCTGATTCCCCTGCCAGCAATAGAAGCAACTTCAATTCCAGCTTTATTGCTGCTCACTGTTATTACATCAAGCGCGAGCAATGCCATTCACAGAACTGATCACATCATCCCTTCATTCTATCCATCTAGCCACCCACACTCTCTCCTTCTCTCATGTCATTCCCTCTAAAATCCTTTATCTTTACCATCTGCCAGTCTTCTCGATACCAGTCACTTCCCTCTCATTTATTTAGTGGAGTAACAATCTCTCTCTCTCTCTCTCTCTCTCTCTCTCTCTCTCCGTACAAAACATTTGTTTGCTTTTAATATTTGTATTATTGTTCATTCAGGCACACAGGATGCTCCATTACCTGAGAACTGCGGTCGAAATAAACTCGTTTCCATGAACGCCCTCACCGTGTTTCAGAAATGAATTTCATATTATAACTGCCAAACACTCTTACTGCTGAGATAGGGGCTGTATCACCCAGCTGCTGGGTTTACTCAGATTTTTGAAGATATAAATAAACAACGTTCTGCCCACGCTCGGTTTGGTGCGCTTGTGCGTCGGGTAATACGAGAAAATATGCAAGCAAATCAATTTAGGCACCGATAAACGACTCAATCATTTCCGTTTTACATTTGCTCAGGTAATCATGTTCTGCATGGCATTAAATTTTGGTATAATTATGATGAAAAAAGGGAAAAGCAAAACTTAAAATCCAAAAGAACTCTGAATTATTTTCATATTTATTAATCCACTGATGGCTACTGACTAATCACCGTTTGACTTGACAAACTTTAATTCATTCTTCATGAAGGTTCCACTGAGGTCTCCAGACTTTCAGAAGATCAGAAGATTCAGAAGTTCTTTGGTGTGCATACAGTCTGACATCAGGAAACAGCTTTTCACACCAACCAACCAACTAACCAAACCAAACCAAACTCCGACGTCAAATGGACCTGGGTCTTCCCAAATCACCCAAGTGCAGATACACCCAGTACAGAGAGCAGACATACCCTCCATAAATATACCTCACAGGTTAGGTGATACTGGTCTGTACTTTAAAACACTGTGATTTAGAAACATAGGAGACCTTAGCATGAAACAATAAACCAATAAGAGAGAAATTCATCTCACCTGTAGTTCCCAGAGAGGTGGAGGCCTGCAGGTGTAGAAGATCTTCAGTCTCTCAGCGACATCACAGTTCTTCTCACTGAAGAAATCCACCAATGTCTGAAAGAGAAGACAGTGATGATTAGAACTTTCTCGTGAGCATTTTTATTGCGTTTACGGTTTGGTGTGATCTTTGAGAACCAGCCAAACAATTAAAATACAGTGTGGTAAAAAAAAATAAGAACTATTTCAGCTACAGCTCTTGATTTACTGCTCACCAATATATTTATCAATCACTGAGCAGAAGTTGGGATAAAAGATCTTGAAGCATGTTAAATATCAATCACAAATTACAAGAGCAATGGCAACAACAGTCCGATGAGCCAGCACACGCTAAAAACGACAGCATCATTATGCGATGGCATGAATAGTTGTAGAAACTCACCGTTTCTAAAGCATGTGCAGACCTGCTGTTGGAGACTGCACTAATAACATCAACACACTCTCGTTCACAAATCAGTGTCAATGTTTCAAAAAACAATAACATAACACAAGCCAGCTGGGCACAGCATGCAGACAAGGCCACATGTGCAAATTGGAAGCTCAAGTCTGTCCCTGTCTGCAATACCACTGAGTGAAAACAACTGATCTTAGCTGATACCCCTCAGCTGTCCATCATTATGAATGTATGCAGTGCAACAGAAACATTTTCCTGCTAAAGGCTTTAAATAACTTAATGTGGAACTGATGTCTGTAACATTTGTAACTTCCAGATTTTTCCAGAACACACACTGCTGCATTTGACAGGAAATGAATTCTGTATAACAAATAATGGATAACAAATAATATATAAAGACTTCTACGGTTGGGGTGGGGGGTGTATGCAGGGGTTTAGCCTAGGAAAAAACTCATCTGGAAATAAAATTTCCAACTGACTTGATGCAATCAGTTTCTCCGAAAGGATGGCAAAGCTTGTCTGCGGCCTGCAGATAACTAATTACTTATTTAGGATTTCCAAGGCTGGAAAATGTCGGATATATATAAATGCTC
Organism: Ambastaia sidthimunki; assembly: GCA_036877625.1. Lineage (NCBI taxonomy): Eukaryota > Metazoa > Chordata > Actinopteri > Cypriniformes > Botiidae > Ambastaia > Ambastaia sidthimunki. The sequence goes on along the minus strand of JAZGTK010000125.1, from coordinate 141,454 downwards.
ATCTGCTGATCGGGAAGGCTGAGGGACACAGCTGTGGAGAACCTGTGAGAAACCAAACGTCAGGAAATGATCCCTGATGTGGCTGGACACCACGAATGACCGCATTCTTGGAAAATAAATTGCGGTCTTGGCATGCAGTGTATTAAAATACAGTACTTAAGCTACAGCAATAGTTCATCCAAAACAATTAACATTTTGATTTTGTGAAACAAAAGCATTTTTGGAGAATTGTCATGCAGAGAGTTTTTATATGGCTTCAGATGTAGAGCACCGAATTCGTTTTTTGGATGAACTTGGATGTTCCTCAGTTTAAATCGTAAAATGCCACAAATACATCAGAATGTTGCTCTGACATCTGACAGGGAACGTTTCATCAATGTATTACAGATGTTTTAAAGCTTACAGCACATCTTCCAAACAGAAACACACAGACTGAATTGATGGCTTGGAGATAGACGTGTGCTAGTTGTTCATGCTAAAAATGAACAACTTAACCATCTTTGGGGACTTTGAGCAGTTGTCTAGAGGGGCATAAAGTCGGTGTTGGCGTGGAGAGCGTAGGGAAAACAAAATGAACTGATGCACCGCATGCAAGACGAAACTCAGGCGCTTTAATGACTTACAGAGATCGATTGAAACACGCACTGAATCCGCCAGCGATTTTAATTCACACAAGAAGGCCTCTGCCTCAAAAAAACCAATAAACACATACTGTGAAAATACACAGTGTTCAACCCTATCATGTTCACAGCCAAAACAGCGAATTTTAATGACAGAAGCTTCCAAACAAAGACGTGACATCTGTTTAGCTCATGAGTAATTACGCTAGATACGCTAGCTATTAGCCATTCTTCACCGCCATTAAAGTCATTTGCCCTTCATATAGACAGAAAAGTAGGTGATGAGGTGGAAAGGGTAGAAAAACAAATGAACTAAAGCACCCCACAGTGACAGAGAAACTCAGAAATGACACGGTAATGAATTACAGAAGTATTTCACAGAGACGTTTTTCACAAACTCCACAAGGGTTTCACAATTTGGCTGTTCATTTTCAGATCACATGTAAACCGTTCCATAGAAGAACTCCAGGAGCCAATGACAGTGCCAGGAGGAAATGACATCATTGGACATGTTTCGTGACTTTGCATACTTTAAAAAGAGGAAAAGAACAAGCACTGTGGACAGACAAAATGCAGTCGCAGCAGTTTAAACGAATTAAAATAAGAATTAAAAGAATTAAAATACAACAACTGTGATTGCAACAATGACTAGCGGCAGGCCAGAAGTATTTTTAAATGCTAATATTTCAGTAGCGAAAGACTCATCTGTTATATTTTCTGTGTGTATGTAACGCAACAACATATTATTTCCCCCAAAGTCTGAAAAAGCTCTAATAATAACTACAAAGAGATTTTCAGCTGCTGAAGTTTCATTTAAAACTGAGCAGGTGCATTAGTTTGCAACAGAGTTAAAAAAAAGGCCAAATTAGATTATGATGAAAATGTTAGGTGGCAAGTGAAAGCATTGTGTCATACAATAACAGCATCTGCTGTAGACGAAAAAACATGAGTTTAAAATCTCACCCTGCTAAATTACTTCAAAACAAAACTGCTTTTGTGCTCCAAAAGGGCCGTTCGTCAAATCCACAGTGTCGTGTTTATTGTTGCTATGACATGCCAACATCCAAAGACTCATACAACCTGTTTCTGAAATAGTATTGATTATACACTGAAATTTAATTGTATGTTCTGAAGAATCAGCTTCATCTCATCCAATCACAGCTCTGAAATGGAAAAAATAACAGCAGCAGTCGATGAATGTCGTACGCCTGCAATAGCAAACAATGCAAAGACTGCATTTAAACCAACAATGCACCAGACTCTGTGATTCTGAATACACAATGGGAAGGGGGGACGTTTTATGAAGACCTGGCTCTCCTTGGCCCACTCAATGGCATAGATACCAGCAGAAAAATGCCCCTGTCGTTTCTGAACACGCTCCCCCTGCTCTTGATCTCAGAAGAAAAGCCAGATAAGACAGAGGAAATGAAGTTTGTCAAGTTCTGCGGTGAAGCTCCAACCAGAGCCAGACACTGAAGATAAGAGCCTGTGTGATTTTCACGAACCGTCACGATTGCTCAGGATAAAGTGGGAATAATATTCCGAAGACAAAACATACAGCTTTCTAACTTCATTACAATAAAGGTGAGGAATAAAATGAGAATTTATGAATGATCATGTTTGGAATGTCTTCCTGTCAAACAACTTCCTGTCAAGCAACTTCCTGTCAAGCAACTTCCTGTCAAGCAACTTCCTGTCAAGCAACTTCCTGTCAAGCCATCTCCTGTCAAGCAACTTCCTGTCAAGGATGCATTAGCCGTTGCTTCAGTCCATTTAAAGAACAGCAATATGTTCATGTATAATATATTTTTACATTATACTTGTAGGCACAATGCCCGCTCAGCTGGGGTCCCTCCAGGGGGGACCAAACTTATCAGCATCAGCAGTGGGACATCTGAGCGCTCCACGTTTCTCTAACTCTGTGATGGGCAGGTGTTTGTGTAACTCACTGTGATCGTCTGTCTGACTCAAACATTCCCCTCAGGGCGACCCCTAGACTCAAGCTTTCCTATCGATCTGTCAGACTGAGATTTGTGATGTCAGAGATCAGCTCCACTGGGCAAACATTTAAGAGTTACAGGAAAGAAAAAGCCATCATGAAGTAAAGATCAACGTGTCACGCCAAACTCAGCCTGGTTTCAGATTCATAGATCTATCAGGACAACTCATCAGTCAGGTGTTCAAACAGAACATAAGTTTTCATTCTCTGAACTTCACTGAAGATCACCTTCAGAGCTCAGCTGTGTCTACGTCATTCGAGCAAATAAAAACAAACATCAAACACACTAAAAGGACAGATATTAACTGTTATCTACGTTTGTAACCAAACACAGCAACTGTTACACAGATTATAAGGATCACTGTGTTATTTTTGGCCTGTTTTGTCCTCTGTTTACCCTACAAAAAACAAACACTTAAGAGTCAAATGAGTACAACAAAAATGAGTACAAAAAAAACAAAAAAGATAGTACAACAAAACATGACCCTCGTGTCTTAAAAAAGTATGTTGGTAACCAAACAACAGTGGCACCCTTTATATAGACACAAAATCAAACCAAAAATATCCTCTTTTGTGTCCCACAGAAGTTTGGGTGAAATATCCCTTTACACAAGATACACAGGCCTGATGCAGCACATTTCACTGGAACCCACGATATGAACATAGATTGAACCATTTCTTTGATTTTATTTCCTCAGATTGTCACACGCTGGTCTCTGACAAATCTATCAGCTTCCGTCTCTCTGTTCCTCAGACTCATTGGAAACCGTGAAATCAAATTTGATCAGGAGAAGAGGAAGATCCAAGCTGTCCGGTTTCCTTCAGAGCAGAGAACGAGAAATCCCATTTTCCAATCCTCCATATCACACACACACACCAACACACACACACACGCACACGCACACACACACACACATGCACACACAAACACACAAATAAAGACACACGAACACACACACACACACAAACAAACACACACAGGCATTTCTGTGGTTTTACTATTCTGGCCTTTTCTCAGTAAGACATGGACATAAAGTGTCATGAGAAATGACAGGGAGGAAACAGGAAGTGTCCTCCTCCCTCAAGCTTATCTGTCTAACACACACACACACACACTCTCACACATACACACACTCTCACACACACACACAACTCAGTATTCAAGTGTGCATGTATGTGCATTCTGAACTCTACCTGTGTTTGCATCATGGCACGTTCAACTCTTCGAGAACTTCCTCTCTCCAGTTTAGTCCTCAAACACAAGGACGTCACCTCCACCGCCCAGAACTTCGGTTGAGAGAGCAAACACTGAATGAGAGACAGAGAGAGAGAGAGAGAGAGAGAGAGAGGACAAATTCATAAACATATGCCACAATGACTAAAACAACATACTGCACAGGCATCAGTAACACAAACACACTGTCCACACACACAGAAACACTCACTGATGGTGTTAACATCAACTGGACTGCATCACATCAGCACAAACAGAAGGTAAGTGGAGGTCAAATGAAAATAATTTCCTACTGGAGACACATCCCAACTGGAGAAGAACCAAAACATCAGCACGTACTTCACACACACTTTTCCAAACAACACTGAAGATCCATTAAACCACAAATCTGCAGTGACAAAAACAAGCGTTTAGTGGTGCTTGCTAAGAGACACAACTATTATCATTGTTAGGGGTCAGTACTGTGACCCAATTCAGCTATGGACCGAAACTAAACATTCCAGCTGGAATCACAGGACACCAAAGATGCTATCGGTCCATGACAGGAAGTCAGAAGAATCTAGCGTCAGCAACAGAGACAACATCATGAAACAACAGCATCAATAGCAAGAGAACAACAATAGAAAGAAAGAGATAGAGATGATTCTGGTATTTCTGTGCAGCAAGCAAATCTACCCACAGTATAATGAACAAATTACTGATACTGAACTTCTGCCAATACACCAAACAGAGAAAGAAGAGAGAGAGACTGAGTGAGAGTGAGTTGATTCTGGTTTTTCTGGACAACAAGCAAGTGTGAGTAATAGAGTATGTGTAATCAATGAACAAAAGGTCAGTTCTACTGGGTAGGAATGCGACAGTGTGTGTATATACACACAACCACACATATACAGTATGTGTGTGTTGTAGTGTCCACCACCACATCTGACCAGCTCCCCTCCAAGCGTTTATTACAGGAAAGGGTAACACCATTTTGGTCCCATGACCTGCAAAGCACATCAGGAGAAAAGGAAAGAAAAAAAATTTGATTTATGAGGACCTAAAGCAGACATCTTCTTCAAAACTCTCCTTTAACTTCAAAGATGAGTTATGCAGAGAATCACAGCCTGACCTGGTCATCTCTGTTTATTCAGGCATCAAATAGTTACTTCTGAATCTGTCTTAAACATGCACTCAGATAAATGAACAAGCTTTTCTAATGCAATGAGATCAAACTACTTTTAAATCCTTATCTAAATAAAATGAGTCATGTTTGCCCGTGCCACGATAGTCAGAAAGCCCCTAGCAACACCTTAGTAACCACCATGAACACCTGAGAAATCACACAGAGCAACAAGTTTCACATAAACGTAAAACACTTAAAGGTCTGACAACTGAACTTGCAAATAACAGATAAATTTGTCTTTCAAGACTGGAGGATTTATTTTTAGAAAAGGGAAAGTGGTTGTGGCTTTGCCGGGGTGTAAAAACACACCACACTGTAAGAGTCCTGTGAGGGTATTTTCTCAACATTGAATAAAGCATTAATTGCGTTGCATTCATAAAGTGCATTTCAAAGTCAAGTTTTTATGTGGTTATTAAACAGTGAAGCAGATCACCAGGCTTTGAAACAGAGTCAAAAATACCTCATATCTTGTTTGTACTCTTGGGTGATCCCTCAAAGGATAAATTTGGCTGTGACTCCTAAATTTGGCTGTGACTCTTGTGAGTGTTGATTAATATAATGAGTAACAGAGGTGCCTCAGCTGTCTCCAACTGGGCCGAACGCATCACATGGGGGTGCTGGTCACTTAAGCATTTTGGCAGTCCACCATTTGGAAACACAAGCTGATAATGTGTGGATTATTTTGTCTTTTTCCCCAGCAAAACTTCCTGAGTTTTATAAGTGTGAAGGGTCTTTAGGTCAAGGGGAAAGTAACTCAAGGTGCAAATCTGATTTTTAATCTTGATAACAGAGTCCCTCAGAGGGGGTGAGGAACGAGCAGAGCCACCTGAGGTCACACCTAGTGGTTTTGAGAGTGCTAAATCACAATCCCAGACAAAAGTGAATCCACTTCCACCATAACTTGAGTGCAAAAACTCAGAACAACAAAATGCATTTTAGGGTTTGTGAAGTAAAAAACATATGATGCTTCATCTGATCTGACTGCTTAAAGAAAGTTCACCAAAAAATAAAAACAGGATTTGACCTTATCGATGGGATGCCATATTTGAGTTTAGCGCTTTGATCTGTTCATTAACATGGATATGATGTAATGATCGTTAATAAGCTCAACATGCTAATCATTTTCTTTCAAAAATGTATTGGTTCCTTTATAAACCCACTGGAGTTGTATGGAAGACTTTTATGATGGATAGATGTGCTTTTTGGAGCTTCAAAATCTCGGGCACCATTCACTGCCATTATAAACATGGGAAAAGCAAGAATATTATTTGATATATAACTCTGAATATGATGAGTATAGGAACATCATATACTCCTCGGATGGCATGAGGACGAGAACATTTTAATTGTTTGAGTGAACTATTTCTTTAAAGAAAGAAAAGATCAACAGCTTCCATCTCAGTGTGTTTAAAAGGCAGTGAAGCTCTGGAGTCAGCAGTCTCAGTTTGATTTGCAGATGAATATCAAAGCAGCAGGCGAGATTTCTGTGCGATATCAGGGACAAATCCCTACAAAACAGAGGATAAGTACGGGAAGCTCCCATGCTGGGAAACACAGTAAACACAGAGAAAACAGTTCTAAGCTGGTGTGAAGATTTATTGTGTGTGTTTATATATATTACAGTACAGTGTATACCACACACACACACACACAGTGTATCGGGGTGTAGCACAAATAAATTTCCACCCCTTGAGATCTCGTTCTTCACAAGATGATTATCAGAGCAGGTTTCTCCTCTGGGGAACATGGAAGAAATAACCACCGCAAATAACTTCTGAAGTTGGTGACCCCTCCCACTCCTTCCACAGGAGCAGCTTTCCTCTTCTGAAGAAAACAGTGTTGCTATGGTAACCGTATCAGGGCTCGGAAATGGGAGGAGAATCATTTTTAATCACCAGTCCAGCCCAAGTCTGAGCGTGTGTGTGGATACCACATCATTTATCCCTCTTTCATTTCAAATTATGTACTATAAACTTCATGGCACCTTGTGTATGGATTTATGAAGTTGTCTCGAATAAAACACTTAGAATTTAAACAATTTAAATCTACAGAATTGTGCACATAAGTATATGATCAAATGGCTTTGATTTGTTAAGCTCCGCCCCTTCTCTTCCACTGTATACTGTCTCTGAGTTAAACTTAACTTTTAATCTGATTTATTTTACTCTCAAACATCAACAGAAACTCAAAAACGGAAGATGTGCAGTATGTAATAGCAAGATTTATAAATATGAATGTACGGGAGTGATTAAATGTGGATGATTTTGGTGGCCTGATGAGACACCTGCGCAAAGAGACACAACACAGAAAAACCCACAACAGCAGTAACAGAAACATGCTATAGATGAGACAGAGAGGGAAAGTTAAAGAGACGGATAGAGATATTTAACAGCTGCCGAAATGAGGCACCAATGTTCAGCAGCCCGAGACGTTACCTTTATTACTTTAATTACACAAAAAGAGAGCAAAATGTCCTCATTCTACAGAATAAAAAGACCTCAGGCTCTTTTTCTAGAAGATTAAAGCATGACCTGCAGTCAGACAGTTTTGTGAAATTCATTTAACATCAGTCTTTGCTTTTTACCACTTAATTACAACAAATGTCCAGCAATATAAAACATTAAGCTCATATTCACAAAGTTCTGCAGACTTGAAAGTAGAAGACAAGCCCATATTAGTAAGATCCAAAACTGAATTAGATGTCATTACAACAAAAGTGATATTAGATCATTCTGTGTTGGCTGGTGACAAGTTACATCAATACTAAAGAACTCTCAAGGCACAAAAGCAGAATGATTACACAACTTTTTAAATGTGATATTAAAGACATTAGAAATATTAACTGTCTTGGCAATAACTGTTTTATGTTTTACTCTACAGAAAAAACAGCATTAATGTAGCATGTGGCCTTCAGCTGACCTTGTAAACATGAAATATATTTACTTAAAAAGTCAGTCAAATTCATCATTTAGGCTATTTACATTTCTAGGAAACACTGGAAAAATTATTATCTGACGCCACTGAACACAAAAGCATTTTGTAATTTAAGTGGAAAAAGTGGCACTTTAAAGCACTACTTAACAAGAAATGTCTGCTTGCAACTGGGGCAATGTTTCTTAGCTCACTAAATGATGCTGGTGATCCCAGGGAAACGGTCGCCATGGAAACTTGCATCAATGTCACTTACTAAGACTGTTCGGCAAGCCCTCTGACAAAGGTGGATGACCAAACAGATGATCTCAGCAACCACAAGAGTCAAGGGTGGAGAGTGCCGTTAAAAAGGAAATCCTATAATTTTATCTTGAACCAACTGACACACTTGACTGGGACAAAAAGATGCCAGAATGTTACCATTAGCAGTCTGTGAGATGAGTGAGTGAAATGACCTTAAAGCTGCAATTCATAACTGTTGCCTCTCTATCGCCATCTCTGTTTGAAACATAAAATTGCAGGTTACTTTACATACTTTTCTTTACACATGCTGAAGACAATTGAAGCCAAATTTCCTGGGAAATCGGACGTGAAATTATAAATCATTATTATAAGCTTACAGATGAGAATTGGGGTAAAGATTTGGAGACCATTTTGAACACTAATCTGTCATGTATTTGCTCAATAAAAGATTTTTGTTTATTCTCAACCTAAAAAGTTACAGATTGCAGCTTTAAAAAAAAAAATGCTACAAATCCACTACTTCAGATCGTGTTGCTCTTTTGAGTAAATGTTCCCTGAATAACTAAATGTCAGACATTAGCTCATAGCGTTCATCTTTATCTTGAAAGTTCAAATGCTGCTCTATTGTGAAACAGTTGGCCCGATGATGATGCAATTGCAAGAAGATTCATTTTAGTATTATATAATTTTTTAACCTGTCAGAGACAGCCAAATAAAATACAGCTGTACTGTGTTATCGCTGAGTTCATGAAAAGCAGAAACATCACTAGTTTTATCCTTTCATTAAACTATCTGGGATAAAAAAAGTTACATTTTTCTACTGCAATGTCATCGGTTCTGATGCAATATCTGTTAGCTAGAAACTTTACCGGGTGTTACATAAATAAACTGAAATTCAAGATCTTCACCAAACATTTACATGTTGAATCTAAAGTACTCAATGTAAATATAGATCTCCATCAAACTCATATCCCATCGGTATATCTAAAACAACCAACAAGGCATTTAGGAGAGACTATGAGCAAAATCTTTTTGGTCCACCCTACAGCTTAATCTTGTTAGGAACCACCCTCTTGGACCAGAAGGGACTATTTGACTTGAAAGTGAAGTACTCATTATGGACAATAAATGCATTTTTTCCTAAAAACTTAAAGGGACAGCTCACCCAAAAACATTTACAACCCCCAAGTGTTTTTTGTGTTCCTTAGAAGCAAAAACACAGGTTTGGAATGACATGACAAAAATGTATTTTGGGTGAACTATCCCTTTTTGTCAGTGTTTGGACAATGTGTTGTAAAGTGGATGTCTGCAGTTAGCATGTCCTGTGAGGTAACTGTCCAATCCAATGTGATATCTCAGAGTTGTTGATGAAAACGTGAACCTGCTAGGGTGGTGCACCACTGCTTCATAAAACCTCAAGGTGTTTGAATATGACAAAGGTCCAACAGTGAACACCAGCTCTGATACATTAAGACATCTCACATACAACTAGTCCTACATTTACACAAGTTCTCACAGAACTGTGAGCTGTCCAGTGGTGGCAGTGGGGTGGTGTGACATGTCTTATTTAGTCTCAGATGTACCCGCCAGCAAAACAACAGAGTCAGGGGGAAGAAGGTCTAGGTTAAGAAGGTTAATCTGTTGTGAGGTTTGGATGTTGGTGATCAGAGTCGAGTTGACATACAGGAACTCGTCCAACCCTTATGATGCAGGTTGACCAGCAAGAACTGAACCATGTAAAAGCCTTAAAAAGCATCAGAGCAGCCCAGGAGAAATAGACCAAAAATGCTGGGACATCTTCAAGATGGGTTTTAATGGATAACGCAATGAAAGCTCAAAACAGATAATCATTATCATAACAGATGAGGTTTTAATTTAGTAATAAAGGCTGCAGATACCCAACATCCACACACATTTATTTAGAGATGAACATGAAGAGCAAAGATTCTGGAAAGGTCATTAGGCTCCTGTGAAACTGGGAGATTTATGTCAAGACTGCCACATTAATGCTGGGACTATAAATTAACCCCAGCGCCTGAACTGCTTTCAATGAGAGCGATTCCACTTTCCAAACAGATTTCAGAGCTGAAGTTCAGCCCAGACTGGCAATTGCTTCTAAAAAACATCCTGGAGCCAATAAGATATCTTAAGCCAAAGCACGTTTGGGCAGCCATGATGGAACTATGGTTTCAGCAGGTGCTTTAGATACATAAACCTTTCAGTGAACACAGTAAAGCCATGTGAAGATCTCAAGCGGTCAACAAAAGGAGAATAAGACAAGACAAACCTTTGGTCCAAATATTATTTCACCACTCCATAAACAAAAAAATTCAAACGGCAAGTAACATAATTGTACACAAAGAGGTCCAGTTTATAAAATCGAATAACTGCCAAGGTTTCTACAACTGGTTTAATCTGGTATCAGAGTGGATCCTTCAAATTATATAACTAATAAAAAGACTTTGCAAGGGTAAGAAATCTGTAAAGCTATGTTGTCATACATGAATCTAGCCATTTCCTGTCCCTGTAGCTCAATTTGTAGAGCATTGCATTAGCAGTCCAAAGGCTGTGGACTCGATTCCAACACACATGGTGATCAACTTTATACCTTGAATGAACTGTAAGTCACTTTGAATTAAAGTGTCAGCCAAATGCATAAATGTAAATTTAAAATCTGTTTTAAGCATTATTGACTGCTAAATAGTCAGAGTGAAAATGGATTATATGTTTAAATAAAAACCTCAGCGATTAGGATCATAAGAAATTTACCAAATCCGACTTTTCCTTATGCCAAGGAATTACAAAATCATTTTGAAAACATGACACATTTGGCAGACAAGCAACAGACCCAAAAAAACTGATGATCTGCTCACTTCTTCCCCGATGAGTGTTGTAAATCTGTGGTTCTGGTGCCAGATGGACATGCTTTGTTCTTCTATGTTAAAATGTTTGTAATATCACCCAGAAATTGATATTTTTCCATCATTTACTCTCCTTCATGTCATCCCAAACCTGTAAGAGTTTTTTCTTCTGTGGAACACAAAAAGATATTTTGAGAAATGTCTCATTGGTTCTGTGTCCATAGAATGGAAGTCAATGGGTGTCATTGCTGTTTGGTTACCAACGTTCTTAAAATATCTCTCTCTGTGCCCTTCAGAAGCAAAAAAGTCATACAGGTGTGGAAAGACAAGAGGGTGAGTAAATGATGGAACAATTTTCATTTTTGGGTGAACTATTTCTTAAATAACTATAATTTAAAAGAAAGGGAATATACAAAAAAAGACTTGAAGACAGAAAGCTTCACATGATACTTCTTCAAAAATACTTGAAGACAATTCAGAACTGTGATGTTTGCTGGGCATGTGACAACCATCTAACCAGCCTGCAGATTCCTGGATCCACATGTAGACTGGAAAGATGCCTGCACACACAACCAGCCAGTGGAGAGCAGCAGACTACAGATCAGCAGAAGATAAGAACATTGGCAGCAATACATCAATGAACTGATGAGAACATCTATTATGATATCCAGGAAAAAAACAAAGGCTGTAAACACACAGGTGTACATTAAAAACTAAGCAATACGAGCAATCAATCAGTCATGCAGAGAATTACACAATTAAAGTGGAAGGAAAGTGGTTGTTGGTTTTTGATGTATGATTGTTGCTGTTCTTTTGACCTTCAGGAATACAGAACAAAAGAGATCAAAACGAAAGCGACAGAACAAAAGAGACAGAACGAGACAGACAGGCGAAACGAGACAGACAGAAAGAAATATTCATATGATATCCTGATTTAACTCTAATTTAGGAAATCACTACCGCATCTCCCAACATCTCACCTCCGTAATAACATGGCTTGGTTGTCTTATAAATAAAACACTCCACAAAGCCATGAGGTGGAAAAACAAATTAGTTGGAAGTCAGGGGCATATTTCAACAGTGAATGAGAAAGTGTCTCATTAACGTCTAATCCTCAAACTCTTAAATCTGAAAGGTCATTGGGGGAAACGCATCTATAGATCATAGGTGATGTTTTTCACATTACTACAGCTCATCTCATTCATCTCCTGCTTACTCAAACCACACAAACTACATCTGGAGATTTAATGGGTATTTTCGTTAGACAAAAACTCAGCCCACAAGAGCTTATGAAAAGCGCACAATAAATTTTTTTAATCTACTTCTGTTCCACAAATAATATTGAGTGCGGTTTGTGTGGTTTTACAAAGCACCAAGCTTAGCTGACAACACTACGCTTTCTGAATGCTGTCTGCTTTCTTGTTCTGACAGCACCGTAGAGGAAGAACCCGGGAGGAACTCAACAAGAACAACTATTCCAACTCAAATCTGTGCAAATGACATCATCGTTAGAAGGCCAGACCACCCTTTGAGATGTGCAAACCTGGAATTGGGCACAATGTGTCCTATAGTGTACTGCCCTTGGCCAGAGATCACTGGTGAGATCAACACAAGCATTGGCCTCAAGGGTATCATAGGAAGGAAACAACCCAATCCAACCAAACAAACACAAGCTCATGGTACAACTTTATCTCTACACTGCCTGCTGTAAGAGAGACTGAGATTCCCCCTTCCCCAAAGGGAATGATGAAGCTTCATCATCAGAAAATAAACTGCTGACCGAAGCTAGTCCCTCTTATGCCACACCCTGGAGATGACCGCTTGTAGCACTGACAGCAAAGAACTCTGGGATACAGGAGAAGCAAACTGCCCAGGGAGTTTTGCCCAGTTGCAAAACAGCAGCTGGGGGTGACATGACAACCTGTGACATCACAAACCACACAGATCGTACCAGAAGAGCATCACAACCCCATGATTCATCAAGAACAAGGAGATCTTTGAAACCAAAGCAGGTTTGGCTGTAACCCAGGGGAATTTTGATGCGAATGATGTTACTTTTCCCATCACCAGGACCAGCAGTCTTCAGGCAGGATCAAGCGCTGAAGTAAGACAGATGACTCGCATGTTAAAAATTATGACAATGGCTAAAAACAAAAGTGAATTAAAACAAAAAAAAAATCTGTATAATAAAATAATCTAATGCAGTGTACAAGAGTATCAACAATACCTTATCCAAAACATGATGTTCCAAAACATCAAGTGGCTACTACCTAAAGAACAGCCCAGCTACCTACAGATTTGGTGTCACTTCACTCACAGTTTTCCTAATTAATCCAGTGTAATCCAGCACTGGTCTTAATATGCATCTGGGAATGCAGCCAAAAGTGCCTTCAGATTGATTTTTGGAGAGGTATAAACATTCAGTCAATACAGGGTAGTAAGTGATACAGCAAATGCCTATTGATGTCCAACAGATTGTGGGTATAAACGACGACAAATATGTTCTGAACGATTTATCAGTTTCTGTTTCTACTACAGGAACGATTCATTCAATACAATCATTACCGGCTGTACGCACAATCGTATCGATGTCAATCAATAATTCTTCATCATTAAAACCAGCAGGAAACATTTGACACCCAAAGTCATCCATCATTACTAAAGAACATTTACACAATGAGATCCAGTGATGAGCTTACAGAGACACACACACACACAAACAGAAAAAGGCTTTGAAAGTATTCCTGGCTGTTCCTACAGAACTGCTAACTCAGCCTCAAAAACATCCCCTTTCTCTGCCTCTGAAACGACTTTATTTCAAGGAGGGGGAAAATAAATAATAATGCATATAAATGATAGTCCCCACCCCTCATTACGCTCCATCTCTGGTTTTTCAGGCCTGGCTCCAATAGTATAAGGCAGGTAAAATAGGAAAGGCTTTATAGCTTATGAATTTAAATATGCAGCTCTGTAAGATGGAACATTCAGAAATGACACTGAGGGAATTTAATAGCACAGAGTTTAAAAAAAGAAGCTGGCAGCTCCAGACTACTGATGAATCCAGTACGTCTGAGCTTTGAATTTCAGCACAGTGTTGAAATGATTCAGTTTCCAAATCTCACTGAAGAGCCCTGACCATCACGATCTGAGTTCAGATGTCTGATCACACATTTACAAATATTTGTTTACATTCCATTTAACTTTCAATAAGATTATGCAAGGCACAACATCAGCAACGTTACTAGATAGCAAAGATAACTAGTTCTGTAATCTGTTTATATTATGGTTAAAAACAGACATTCAAAAACATCAACCTACCGGGTTTTGATTAGTTCTGAGAAACACAAAAAGGAATGAAAGGAAAATAGGACATATTTCACAGTGACAATTATTTACACACACAACACTGGGGTCTCTGTGACCCTAAACATCAACGAAACTTCATCAGAACAACCTGCTTAAAAACGGACTCATTTAAGAGTTCGTCCAGCCAGCAGAGTCACAGAGAAACTGCTGTTTGAACTCTTTGCTCAGTGCAGATGATTTTTCCAGAGGGAGCTGACTCTAACAGCTTTTGCTGAATATGAAGCAAACCCCTGGGTCAGGCTCTGGAGATGCATTTTTCCTTCTCTAACCCTTTTGGTTTTCATTCTGATTCCGTCTGTTATAGCATCACATCTCGCGGTGACGTCTTTGGGGTGGGTGTTGACACGTTCTTTTTAAGCGACTTTAAAACGTTTGCCAAAAAACCTTTCACTGCATCTAATCGGGTTCCTGGACGCTCTGCGATCTCCAAGTGTTGATTAGGAGAAGTTAAGATCAAGGGAGGACCACCAACATCTCAACGCTTCGGTCATGAGAACAGGTGCTTGCGTTTGTCAAGGCGTACAAACATGTCCTCCAGGTTAAAACTGTCTGGGAAAAATACTTAATACTTTGGGGAAAACTGGAATTGGCCATAGTGCAAAAAAACACTCAGAAAGAACTGACTTCATTCCAAAACATGAGAGTTTTGAGAGAGGGCGAACACAGCCAAATACAGGAGAGTGGTGGAATCGCTTCGTTGCTCGTACAAATAAAGCTATCAAGCAAGTAGCGAGGTGGAGCAGCTCTGGTACTGAGCGAGAGAGAAAGAGAGAGAGGGTAACTTCTAATGAATGCAAATGGATTCAGACTCTGTGAAGACAGGCAGGGCAGAAACCCAAGTATAAATTAGGACAGAACAAAACAACATAGGAGGGGAACAAGTTGAAACATCACCCCTTAACCTTAAAAAAACAACTGCTAAACAGCATCAGTCACAGCCCTCTGAAACAACAGAGACCTTTAATCTGACGTGACAAGACAGAAGATGTGTGCGGTATCTCAAAGCACTGTGTAAATACCATGTGTAACAAATCCAAAGTACAGACATTATAGTAACCAAAAGCAATTCTGCAACTACTTGTCAAGTACTAGTCATTAAAAGTAAGAGTAAATTGTCTAAACTATGTGAACATTGTATCATTCAGTATCATATAAAGTCTAATCTATCTGATATAATCACCATAACCAGCACATGACATAAAGAGATGGAGGTTAGTGGTGTTGGTGGTCGACTCTAACCAGGTTAATTATGCAGTTAAGAACACTGGTAAACTGGTATAAATCCCCCACAGTCCTCCTCAACAATAAGAGCCTAGAAATAATTAAAGTTGTTGGTGGGCACAGGTTGCTGATTTTAAAACTCTTTGTATGCTAATTTGCAATATGCTAATTTGCAATCACTGGGAATAATTCCCTGGGAATTGAACCCACAACCTTTGCGTTGCTAACACAATGCTCTACCAGCTGAGCTACAGGAACGTTTCTTCATGCATTCTCCATGTTTAAGTTCTGAGACACTCTTAACAGACTCAAAAAGTGACTCTGAGGACAACTTCTGCAAATTGTGTCCGTGTGGCTGTTCCTGTAGAGAGGGATTAATTCAATTAACAGGAAGCAGCTTAAAGATTATCGAAGAAGACAATGAGGCTTCAGGCAGAAAGGTGCCTTCATCAGTCAGTAAATCCAAGTCTATGCTACACAACTCCAGTTCAATCATGGATTGATGGACTTCTCTGGTGTCGTACTTCTAGTGTGAGCGCTTCCAATCCTTACAAACGGATCTTTAAACCTGATGTATGAGCAACAGCCAATGAAATTGCAAGACAGCGTGACAGAGTCCTGTAAGTTGTAAATGAACGAGCTGTCAGACTGTCCGTCGTTCTCACACAGATTGTGAAAATAGCACAGCATTTGAAAATTTACAAGACAGTTCAAGTAGTAAATCTCTGACGACTTAATGTGTCAGTCTACAGCATGCTGAAAAGACAGAAATCTGGTGACATACACTATGTGAGACTGAAAACACTCATTAAACGTTAGAGAGAATTACAATAAATACAGTGTTGGAGCATCTTACTGTTGTGAAGGCCAGAAGTTCCTCATCGTTTAACTTGTGAACTGGATTATTCTTCTGGAAGTCTATGCTGCAAAACACATTCAGAATGTTTAAATGTAAGAACTCAAAACAGTAGGTCACAGCAGAGAGGTGAATACATGGACACTGACTTATACTCATTAATGTGATAAAACACCAATTACTTTCTTGTTTACATTTAGTACCAGCTACACAAATGATTTATCTGTTCATCTGTTCAGATTTGCAAACTGGACCAACATATGTTAGGCCATAACCTCAACAAATACATCCCACATTTCAGCTGCTTTTAGAGTGGAGGAATCTAAAACCATATATTTAATGGCTTTAATGCAAAACATATACATTTTCTTTATGCAAAATAATAATTTTCCCCCTAATTCTTCTCAGACTTGTAGTAAAACTGCATTTCTTCATGAGATTTACCTAGCGTGTGTTAAAGCTGTCACACAATAAAATATAAGATTGCCCAGCTAAACCCTCATTTAGCAGTTCAATAATCTAATCATTTCATCTCATCATAAGAACCATTAGCTAAATATTCCAGGTGACATCATCTGCTTACCCAAGCAGAAAATGCCAAACTATCAGTCTCTCATCTGCGCACACGTCTTTATGTTAGCCAGAACTAATAAAAGTACGACAGGCTATTTGCATTCCAAGAAAAATGTGTTAAATACTTTGTGCGTTGCGTACATGCGGTTGAGCCTGACCATAATTCACCTTCAACCATCGTGCAGCCCAATTAGGGTCTCTGGCCTGCATAATTACACCCCCCTAATTATTCTACACCTGCGATTTGTCTCCTAGCAGCCGACCCTGCAGGACGACGACCTCTCGACAACAAACAGGGCGAGCGGCTGCTACTGTACAAAACTAATTAGAAAGCAGCACTGGAGAAACAAGACACCCCCTCACAAACGCCCCCTCCCAAGGGTTTATATGGGGGATAGGCGACATCCAATTTTAATTCAACCAACAATGCACGCTTGTGTGCACTTTAAAAGTTTGCATGGTAAAACACAATTTCACACATCCCTAAAATAATTAATGTTGAGCCGTAGCTTTGAAAGTCAGAAACGAAAAAAATACTGAAGCTACTAAAGCCAATCGTGAGGATAAGGAGACAAAGGGGAGACAAATTTTCCTGAATTTTTTTTGCGCATGAATATTTAAGCACATTTCTGTCTGACCTGTTAAAGCAATACTCATAAAACCTTCTGGCTTGTGCTTTGACAACTTCCATAAGTATGTTCAACATCACATGCACAAGGCCGACTCTTTAAACAGTCTATAATATAGTGTCACAAAACCAAGAGACACACACACACACTCAAACATATTTTTCTTGCAAAAATTAGACTTGGCCAATTGAATTCATATGTGCATTAAATTAAAATAGCATACATGCTACATCTGCTACATGCACTGATTTGCAGACACTCACCATATTGCCAGTATAAGGGTCTGTTCCTCTGCGGTGAGCTCTGGCATGTCATGTTCTGAAGGGTCCGCCAGGTTAATCTGGTTCAGAACTGTATCATCACTCAACTGATGATCCTACACACACACACACACACACACACACACACACACGCACACACACACACACGGCATGAGAAGCAAAGCCAATGCCAAAAGACTAATTGTTTTTTATTGGGGGTCTTCACATAAGACACAGTTAAAAATAGCTGGATTGAGTGGATCCTAACACTTCTCAGATGCATGTTCAAAAGAAACTAAAACTTGCTAACCGTAACAACCATACCTTACTTATTAATTGTAGGATAACTAGTCAATGACTCCTACTAATCGTGACTCGTGTGTGTGTGTGTGTGTGTCTGCTAAAATATTTTCACTTGAGTAATCACACAGATAACAGAGTAAACTAAACAAAGTAAAACTAAACAGAACAGATTAAACTGTAAAACAGTTTTTACTAGCTATTCACAGACATGCTTCTGATGTAATATTTTTAAGTATTAGTCAAAATGTAGTGAGCTATTTTGCTGTTTTAAAGGGCCTCGCTCTACACTTTGTAAACTAAATAAAATTTGTTTAAAAAGATGTCAAGACCTACACGACATCAAGCTGGTTTTGAGCACAACCCCCCCAAGTGTGCTGTCATTTCTCATAGCAGCAGCCACTTATTTTAAAACTCATAAACTTCCTGCCCCAGACAGTCACACCGTGAGCTCAACCTGCGGGTCGTGTGTGATTCTGCCTTCTGTCAGTACTCACTGACCCCCTGTGTGTGTATACTACTTTAGACAACAACGTCTGCCAAATGTATAAACGTAAATGGTTATCTACTATTTTCTCAAGCAGCCCTTATGAGTCACGTTAACTATCGTGTTTTACTTCTAGAAATACCCCCGTAATGTCTCTTTTGTACGCCAAAACCACACCAGTTCACATTAAACATAGTGAATCAAATTCAGAGCAGAATCTGAATTAAAAACTAACATTTGCAAGTAGTACAAGCATGTATATTTGTTGACATTCAAATTAGAGAAACTCTCATGTGTACTCAACCTGAACACACACACACAAAGACACACACACAAATATAAAACCTCAACCCACTGAAGTGCTATCAGCAATAAGCAATACTGATCGTATCACATTTAATCCAGAAAACAGAGGCCCTCAGTGGGAAAAAAAAAGGTTTAATGGAGTTTTTTAGGGCCACAACACATAAAACGAGGCCAGCTGAACAGCAACAGAGATAACGTCTGGAATTTCCCATAAAATCTTTGTCTGTCCCCAATTTGTCATTTTCTAGCAGAAGCAGATAATACCAGACAGAGCAACACCAGATAAACCTCCACCAGCATCCAACAACGTGCAATACAAATGAAGCCTCGGTGAGAGCAGACAGGAGGGAGCGAGGCAGTAAACACAAGCGTGTGAGACGGGGAAAGATAGAAATCTGCATTAAATATTTTTCACGACCTTCACTGCAGCTCAATGTCACGCGAGCTGTAAACTCAGGAACAAACGTCGCCCCCTGATGGACGGGATAAGCGCCCGGAATCATTCTGGCCCCACAGGAAGTGTGAGGGATATTTATTTACCCAGAGCTCAGAATAAACACTATAAATAAACACAAGCACCAGATTAAACATTCAAATGTAAATTGAACATTATTTATGTTAGTTATTTCGCTGGTTGACCAGAAACATATTTTTTATTTCTATTATTTGTATCAATGATCTGTTTTTTAATGCGTTTGATATTTATTATTGAACTGTAATAAAATACATGGTTTTGATCGAATTTTAAGACAAATAATCTACAAGCAACTGAATTGACATAAATTGTCTACATAAAACAAAAATCCATAATAATGGATGTATGACGACTTTCTTTAGTTTTACAAAGATTTTTAAATGTGAAAAAAACATCTTGTTTTTTAATAGGTTATAATAATAGGTTAAATAATTTTGCAGCTGTTGATTGGCTCCTATAAAACTAATAATTTGTTTGTTACACATGCTAAAAAAACAAATAAATAAATCCCACTGTACCAGAGACGAAACACATTTTTGAGAAAAATAACAAAATACAGTCAGATGAAGAGCAAGACATATTTATAGCTGGTAAATTCTCTGATTCATTTGCTATTGTCAGGTGAAGCTAGTTAAATGAAGTTTGGATGTACCTTCGGTAAAAGTTCTTTGGGTGTTGGTGAAAGAGTGGGACTCTCGGATTTAGAGACATTTTCCTTCCGTTTCACATGCAGGATGAGCTGAGCGAGGAAGTTCTCCTGAAAGCGAGTTCTTTTCCCGAGTGCACCTGAGACACAAACCAAACAAACGTTTGTTTAGTCACTCTCACATTCCACCTCTCTAGTCTTTCCATCCTTATTCTTTTCTGCTGGGTAACTTTCTTTCAGTTCATTCATTTTTCCAATTATTTCCACCACGGTTTCGCTGTTTATGGTCCGTTCAATCAGCTGCAAACAACAATCATTTATCTTCATGTTTTATTGCCCACCTGTCATGTTAACGTCCAGTCCTGACAGATCTCTGGCTGTCTGCAGGTGTTCTTTGGCCCTGCGGTACTCGTAGTAAGTCAGGCAGGTGTAGCTGCACTCCAGGTGGAACTGAATGGCCAGATTTCTGCGTGTGACGCTGTTGAATAACTCTTCACATTTACACACTATAAAACCAGGGGAAAAAAAATCAAAGCTGTACTTAGACATTTACTGCACTGCACATATGGTGTTTTTACTGAAACATAACCATTAAGTCTGTTACATATTCAGAAAGGCGAAATAATTCTTATTTACGCAGACGCAGACGGCAAAACACCAGTGTCTCATTTTTTCTTTTTTTTAAGAATAACAGTAAAATGTTTGGTGTTAAAATACTTTTTCCTATCACAAAAAACACTTTTTAAATACATCTGCCGGAACAATGGGGGCGGTTGTGACCTGCTGGTTAGACAGTCAGGTATGTAACCAGAAGGTCGTGATGTGACCCACAATGCCGTCAGGAAACCACTGAGATGCCCTTAAGCAAGACACCTTCCCCCAATTTCTCCTCAGGTGTGTGTTCTCAACTCAATGGGTTAAATTCAGATGACGAATTCAGAGTATGAGTCACAATACTTGGCCTGGACGTCACTTCACAATGAAAAGGGGATGATGGGAAATTAAAAGTCTTTCTTAACATCCACTGACACTAACATTGCATGCAAATTTTAGCGCTAAGAGCTCCTCACAAAACTCAGCACTCAGCTGTGACCTTCAGCACTTCCTGTGTGGTGATCTGAACATTTTAAAGTCCAGATTAAAGCTCATTTAGCACTGAATAGCAGAACCTTTCTGTGTATTTACTGCAAAATATTGCCATGCTCCAAACCATTTACTGGCAAGTCACTCACTACCTGTGCATTAAAAAAGACAACGTTTGCTTCTTTCTCTTCACAAAGAGACGTAACAAAAACAGTAATTTCCTCGTGCTAAAGAAATGGTGTCAGAAAATGGCATGGTCATAAAAATAGCACCAAAAGCCTTGAGGATCCGTGACTGAAACTAATTTTAAAACCAACATAAATGCAGCCTACATTGCCATGTCATGTCTTTAAATGTCATCAAATGTTACAAAAGCTTGTCATTAAAGCACAAAGGATGAGGAGGAGGGG
>JAZGTK010000125.1:12077-119774 GCA_036877625.1 Ambastaia sidthimunki | reverse complement strand
GACAGCATTAGAGGTTTTATTCCAGAAAGGTAAAGCTATGAGTCACTGGTTCAGATATGCATATTTTTATGCCCAGAATTAGAACTGAAAATTACTTTATCGAACCTTTGGCCACTGAATATTAAAAGCCAGCAAGACATACGTTCCCTACTAATATCCTAATGACAGCTGTCACCCACAGTTTAAATCTTACACAGACCAGTAAAATCCTAAAGTAAGCCTGACATTCACTAACCACAATGATGAAAGACCCAATATCCACTCACCCATTTAACTTACTGAATGTAAACGCTGATTAAAATATAATTCACCTTTATTATTTACCAACTCATAAAATGCTTCATTGGCCTAAAGCCGGTGATAAATAAGAAAAAAGCGCTCAGAGAAATTTGCTCTATTCATAAAAGCCATTGAAATCTCATCTTGTTAAGCACGAGCACCTTTGTAAAGCGAAACACGAAGAGGTGGGAGAAAAATACTCCCACCTCTAAACCTGGGCATTTATTTTACACGTGAAATTCTCAATGTACTGCGGGGGCCAAAACCATCTAAAAAAGGGGGGGAGGAAAAGAAAAAGGAAGAAAAAAATAACTATACAGTTCGACTACCCTGGTAGTCAGAGGCAATGAGGCACAGTCCCCATCGGCCCGTTTCATAATACTGTTTTGAGAGTCAAGCATGGAAAGCAATTACAAACCAAACTAAACAGTCTCCATTTCTGATATTCCCATCCACACAGCTAGCCGATTAAAGACAAAGAAAACCAGAATAGCAGTTTGAGCAAAGAATTTAACAGTCCAGAGCATTTAAGAGGCAGGTGTGTGGACTGTTTAGATGTGGCCATTCCTGCAAGAAATTGTGGCCCACAGGTCCAAACGCTGTTTGTGTGTTTATGTGTGTACATGAAGTGCTCATGATAGGTTTGGTGAACAACAACCAATTAACTTCAGTCTTTAATAAAGCAAATGCTTGTTGAGCTGGAACTTCAGACAGGCTACTATTAAATCATTAACATAAATATAATTATAATGAAACATTTTGGTTGGTCCTCAGCCTTTTAGACTCCACAACAATATTTAAAGCTCCCCCACACACACATTTATACTCAGTAAAACATTTAAGAGCTTAGCACAACTAGAAACCTGTATATCTACTATAAAAATAACCAAACACTCAGAAATATCTTCATTTTAGCTTATTTTAATGCTCATTTTAAGTCATCTTGAGGCCCCCTTGGAAGTTTGTTGCGGCCCCCCTAGCAGACCTTGACACACTGAATGAGAAGCATTGCTCTAAACCCTCATCAAGAGTAAAGCACACAGTTACAGATGGTTAGGAATTTATTTTGTTTGCGAGACTGTCATTTGTGGGGAATATTAGATATTGTTTGTTCTTTGCGATCGATCAACGCTGCTTCACGGTCATGAACAGCCAGCAGTTAATCAATGCTAATTTTACAACTCTGCAGACGCTAAGACATTTAGTATTGGTCTAAAATTGCTCTTCCAAAACAGTCCTGGTCAGGATTATGGAAAATAACAATAAATTGAAGATACTCTAGCTGTCCTGCGACCCCCTAAAATTCCCACAATCCTTTGCAAAGGAAATCCAACAGCTTTTGTCAGTCAACACTGGAACTAACATGCCACTACTGAGGTGTTATGCCAGCTTCACAAATCCAACATGATACACCAAACAACTTTTAGTGTGCCACGAGAGGCAAGCCTTCCAAAAGAGATCCACTCCACAACACACTAACAGAGAGAAAATGAAGGCAGAATTATCGCCTCTATCTTCTTGTAAATATCACTTTTTAACATCTCTACTGATTATCTATATTGGGGCGTAGCTGATGCGTGTCTGATTAAAAGGCAGCCCAGGAAACTCATTCTGATCACAGGAACCCAATTAAGAGGCTGTTTTTCTGCAGAGCTCATCATCTGGATCATGAATCCCTGGCGAAACCCCATTAACATCCAAACTCTTCAGAGAAATGACTTTATATCCTGCCACAAAAGCAATGCAATCTTTGACTCGCTCTTTTTTCCTCTTGCACCAGTTCAAGGACGCCGGCAATGAAATCTTTGCTTCGCTTCACACAAAGTATTAACAGGAAAGTGCTCCTCGTGTTTGAGACTAAGACCTTTAAATTGCATCGAGATGTTGGATTGTTCACATTCGTGATTCTGATTTCGTAGTGCTTCCCTCTCGAATGTGTAAACACAACAGCGTAAACCTTCCTCACATTTTATAAACGTCCTGGGAAAGATTATCTGAGTAACAGAGCATTTCACTCATGGAAAAACACCAAGTGACTCAAAAATGATTATGTTACATGCAAAAGGTTGTGGGTTTGATTCCCAGGAAACACACAGCTGTGAATTGAATCAGTATGTAAGTTGCTTTGGATAAAGGCATCTGACATATGCATTAAAATCTAAATGTACATGTCCAAAAAAGATGGTACATGTCCAATACAACTGTAGTTTTGTGTTGGTGAAAGATTGGAATATTATTTCTCTTTACTCTGTCTCTTCTACTTCTGTTTATACTTTCCATCACAGCACTGTTTGTTTACTGTACATAGATACACATATGTATCCATATATAGATTATATATACTCCTATATGTATAGGAGTATCTGTTATAGGAGAGGAGCTACAGCTGTCATGTTGTGTTACTGTACGTGAGAGGTGACATACACAGTTCTAAATACTGTGAAATCATGTTCCTAAAGAACTAAATCCTTCAAATATTTTGTTGATGTTTGTTGCTTTGAGAAGTCACTCATGAGTCCATCAAGGCTGAATCTCAAAGTAAATAAACACATAATGGGATTTGACATGCTGAAATATCCCAAAACTGGCACAATAAATCCAAAATAAAGTCGCCACAATAAAGTCTTTTTAATCTGTCTCTGAATATGTTTAGGTTCAAAAGGTCAAATTCTCTCTTTCTGACAGCGTCAATCGTAAGAACTTTAACTTTAAAAAGCCATTAACACGTTCTTGGCTGTTTCTCTTCTGTTTCTCAAACAATCACAGCAAATTAATGTGAGACTTCACACACACACACTTACACATCTTCAAGAAACACACACAGACTTGCTTCTATATCACGTTAGGAATAAAATATGCCTTTTATAAAATTATCTAATTATATATGTTCTACACCCTTACCCTACAGCTATCCCTTAAAGAAATCTTTATTCTATATCCTTACCCTACAGCTATCCCTTAAAGAAATCTTTATTCTATATCCTTACCCTACTGCTATCCCTTAAAGAAATCTTTATTCTATATCCTTACCCTACAGCTATCCCTTAAAGAAATCTTTATTCTATACCCTTACCCTACAGCTATCCCTTAAAGAAATCTTTATTCTATATCCTTACCCTACAGCTATCCCTTAAAGAAATCTTTATTCTATATCCTTACCCTACAGCTATCCCTTAAAGAAACAGATGTATAAAGATACACACAACCAAGCCCAACACAGCATACAAATGCACAGACTCTGCAACCTCAGATATAACATGCTGACATCACCACCTTAAACAGACAGTACTGAACACACACACACTAAATAATGAATCTTCACCATCAGATGACCTGCTCAACAAGAACGCACAGTCGAGTTTCTCCACTAAAGAGTGTCTCACGCTAATGCGTGTCTTCAGCACAATCTAAGCTGTGAGGAAATCTGAACCTGCAGGGATTTTAAATCTTGTTACAGACACTTCCCAGATTAAATAATCTGATTAACACCCCAATCTGAGGTTACACAGAATCCCATAGAATGAAGAGGAAATAAATCCACAGAGATCTACAAACCAAGTGCACAAATCACTTCTGGCTTCTACAGAAGAATATCATCATTATTCTCACGGTTGGTCAGCCTCGAAGGCTTCGTGTGTTATAGCAAAACATTTCTCTTTGAGGAAAATGAATGGTGTTCCTATTTGTTTAGAATCCGCTGCTAAACTCGATTTCCTTCAGTACAAGCAAATCTAGCTGTCACTGTACCAGGTCGAAAGATGTGTGTGTGTTTTCCTGCCTTTCTCAATGCAGCTGAGGGCCACGTTCAGAAGCTCTGAAGATCTTTCCTCCAGTATCTGCTGATGTAGAGTGACATATCTCAACGTCCACCAGGACACCAACTATTCACAGAGAGAGAGAAAGAGAGAGAGAAAGAGACAGAGAGAGAGAGAGAGAGAGAGAGAGAGAGAGAGAGAGAGAGACAGAGAGAGAGAGAGAAAGGAAGACAGCTCCATTTATTTACATTCATTCTAAGCAAAGGTAAGACATTTGTATATATATGATGATCAAAATACAAAAAATCAAACTTAAGCCTAAAAATAAGATTAAAAGAAACACAAAAACACAGAAATGTAACATAAAATGAATAAAAATGTTAAAGTCTGCTCTATTAAAACAAGCAAATTTCTGAACACATTAAAAGATCAAAAGCAAGCAAAAAATGTTTTGAGTGTGTACATAAAAGCCCAAATACATCAGTACCAAAGCATGTGTTTGTGTGTGTGTGTGTGTGTGTGTGTGTGTGTGTGTGTGTGTATACATCAGTACCAGAGCATGTGTTTGTGTGTGTGTGTGTGTGTGTGTGTGTGTATACATCAGTACCAGAGCATGTGTTTGTGTGTGTGTGTGTGTATACATCAGTACCAGAGCATGTGTTTGTGTGTGTGTATACATCAGTACCAGAGCATGTGTTTGTGTGTGTGTGTGTGTGTGTGTATACATCAGTACCAGAGCATGTGTTTGTGTGTGTGTGTGTTTGCTTTCACACCAATAACATTGTAGAATATGAGACAGTGAGTTTATACGTCTGACATGGTTTTTGCATCTTCAACTAATCGCAGCGCAAACATTTTTATCCCAGCAGACGTACGAGACAGAGCAAGAATAAATATCCATAAATGCATTAGTAACGCCTGTCTGCACACAAAAATATTCACAGAAACAGAGACACCTAGAAAAACACGAGCGTTTTATACGACGCGTCTAATGTAACTTCATCAAAGTCTGACGCCATGATACTGTAAGAAACTGCTGGGAGAGAATCATTACAAATGACTTTATCTCTTACCCGGCAGTGTTTTAATGTGAAATTTGTAAACAAAATCGGTTTCGGGGAGGGAGGTCAGAGAATACATGAATATGGATCAAGGTTGGACTCTGAATACACCAACATCAGCACAGAACTGATCCGTTCGACCGACACACTGCAGCAAAAGTTACGGCACGCACACACACAGACACACACACGCACGCACACACGCACACACACACACAGACACACACAGACACACACACACACACGCACACACACACACACACAGACACACACACAGACACACACATAGACACACACATAGACACACACACAGACACACACACAGACACACACACACAGGAAACCACAGACATAAATTAACTCCTACTTTTGACAGCTTTGTAATTATTCTTCATTTTTTCCCGGTGACGCACACGGGAGCTCAGAATAATGATCTCACACTTATGAATGGGAAATTAAGGAGAAACTATTCCTTATTACGGACACACAAACTGTACGGAGTAAGTGGCCCGTACCACACCCACATCTTTAATTAAAAAGTTCCAGCGCTTTAATCCGATTGGCTGAGTGATGTTCTTTTTTAGAACTTTCTGTTAAACGTTTTGCTTGTTAAGGGTGTTGGTGCCGTCTTTAAAATCCAGCAATAATTTGATATTTTGTTATTTGTTAGCAAAACACTTTTAACTTCTGCACAAAAGCATTTAGATACATGTGTATTATTATATTAGCTTATAATTGCTCTTTTTGTGTTGTTGACTTGCGCTCACAAGCAAGACTATTTCTACAGCATCCCTGCAGTGGTGAATAAAGTGATAGTGAATCGTACCTGAAGACTTCTCAGTCTGGCTGTGCAGTTGATGAGTATGACTCTGGTCAGCACCAGCAGGAGGGGGTTGGACACCAGACTGTAGACACACTCTCCATCCAGCTGAAGACTGGACAACACAGCAGCGCTCAGAGCCGCAGGCTGGAAACACAAACACAGGACATGAGTGTGTGAGTGTGTGTGTGTAAGAAAACAGTGAAATTAAGTTACAATAAATAACAATGACAAAAGCTTCTTACATTGTTTGAAAGCCTTATTTTAGAACATTTACTGTATTAACAGCAGCTATAGTAACTAAAGTATTTTGCATAATTGTAATAATAAAAAAATCCCGTAACGTACAGCCACAGGCACACAGCCTCTTTCACAGCCGTCTGCAGATACCCTTACTCATACATCTTTAATGAACTTCTGTGAGGCGACAGCAATCGTAACAAGATTTTCTAGACACAACTTAAATACAAACAACAACAACAAAGTGAGGAGGTAATAAGCAACCTTTAGTGATTACAATTTAAACTTTAAAACATTTCCCTCATGATAATTTGCTAAAGTGTGATATTAATATTAAGATTCAATTGTAACATCTCACACAGCTTCTTGTCCATATTCATCTTAACCATCTCATGTGTGCTGCTCTTAGCTTTATTTAAACACACACACACACACACACACGTCTCTCCAGGAATCTGCGTGGGCTCAGTGGTGCATCAGAGAAGACTCTCCTCACCTCTGCATAATTAGGAGCCCTAAGAGGTTTCATTACAGCAGTCGACACACACTCATTATCTGAAGCTCTGACCTGCCGAGGGGTCTCCACCTCCGTCCATTTCCTCCATCACACACACACACACCACCAGAACACACACACACCACCAGAACACATACAGTCTTCTCAACTATCTTACATTACAAATGTTCTAACGTTAAGAACACAGTACAAGCCAAGACACAAACACACACAGTGACCTTTAACCTTTCAATGCTTAAAACCACTAAAACTAGTAAGTCATAGCAAGACTGCAGATATTAAAGACACTGCAGTCCCAGTTATCAGCACTCATTTATTTTTGAATAATGACTGTTATGACAGACTGGCCGTGTCTCTGATCACAGATGCATTGTGGGACTGTACCTGCGTGAAGGTCTGCAGCAGAGCCTCAGGCAGGAAGTCGGAGGGCCGGAGCTCAACTGGTGGCCCGGTCCAGTTACTCTGGGCGAAAAGGTTTAGACACGCCACAGCCAACGCCAGCAGAACCATTTCTCTACAGAAAAGGAAATAGTATGTTTAGCAGTTAGTATTTTTAAATGCTGATCTCATTAAAGGTGCCTGATTTTTAGAATAATATAGGACTGGTTATCAACAGGATATTGTGACCTATAGTAACACAGTTCGGTCTGGATTTATTAGCAAAGACAAGATAAAACCTATGACACCTAACCTGCTTCTAACATCTGGCTGATCTGATCACAGACTGGTGGGCATTAAATAATTAATCCTAATAAATAAGACAGAAAGAGGTTGACTCCCACCTCAGTTTTTTTGCATTCATGGTTTTGAGCTGAACATCTCTGATGCAACTGTACAGAGCGAATAAATGAAACAGTTGCCAGTGAAGTATCGCCCACCAGAAACAAAGATCTGATATTGTAAAGCCGCTTTAAGCTCGACTCAGCCCCCACACGCCATCGCAAAGGTCGAATTTACATCAGTCTCACATTCACAAGCACATCCATTCATACATCACTGAGATTTAGAGCACGCTGAAGAATTCTCACAAACGACAGCCATGAATCCCACTGTGTGGTTTATCCTGATTTACAATAACACAGGCTGATGAAATGAGAACACATAATACAACAACTAAAAGCTAGAAAACATCAGGGAAAAACTATTTTCTATTTTATTCTATTCTGTTCTGTTTAAGCACAATGTAAAGCAGCTAAAAACAGTGTTAATTGCAACACATCCTCGTGTTAAAACAGTGGCATAAACAATACAATAAAAGTCACCAACATTCAATATATAGCAATAATATAATATAGAGCATAATAAACAATTCTTCACCAAAATATTAGTTAATTTGCTTAACTTGGCAATAGGCTGTTTATGGTTGCCAGGTTTACTGCTATATATTTCAATTCATTCTGTGTTTACAGGTTTTTATTAAAAGGTTTTCACAGTCGTTTTAAATGTGGTTCATTCAATCAGATTTTACAGTCAGAAATAACCACATATTAACAGCCTGTGTGAAACCTGCTTTTAATGAGACGAATGAGGATGGAAATTCTGTCAACACAAATTCATGTAATATAACTGCTCAGCGATAAATCTTTATAGAAACATTGTATTTACGATACACACGTAGCCCAGAGAGACCTCAGTGGAGGGACAGGAGCTAAATCACATTTAAATAATTCATAACTGATTATAGCATTACAAATAAACCATTTATCACAATAAACAGAGCATTTCAACAGAACTTCTCTAATACGTATTTAACAGTCAATGTAGCACAATGAGTAAAAAAAAAACTCCAATAACCAATTCTATCTGATTTTACTGACTGAATCTTATTAACAATATCCGAGGGCAACGATGTATCTCATGCAAATAGTTTTATGAAGTTTAACACAACCTTTAGTTCCCCTAATTGAATTGGTCCTCATTTGCATTTACATACTAATGAATGTGATTAAATTACCTTCATTAAATCACACTTCTAAAAAATTGAACAGAAATGTGCCTGTAGCAGCTGGAAGTCTAAAATGAATACAAGCAAAACCACTAATGCTGTGAAGTGAGAAATGTATTTATTGTTTATTATTACTCTTCATTTTTCACATGTAAATGTAATAGTACAGAGTTTTTACTTTAATATATGGAAAGCAGGATGCTGTAGTTCAGAAAGAGAACTTAAATAATAGATACGGGAAGAAACTCCAGAGAAATTTCAAGTGACAGCAAAGATCCATCACGAACGGCATCATTTGACTTTATTTTCCTCACAACAAAACATCAACTTTGAAACACTTAAAAGTGACAACAGCCGCCCTCAACACAGACACATTCTGCCTGAACACAACTGAACACAACAAATCAAAATCAAACTCTTTTAACCTGACTGTGTATTTTCAAACCAAGGTTTGCTTTATAATACAGAATGTCACGCCAGCAGTATGCTAGTGTTGCTAGTGTGCCTTCTGTATATATACACCTTATAATATATAATATATACTTATAAATATATACCTTCTGTTATATACTATTGTATGCATCATTTAAATCACATTACCACTGACAGCTGGGTTTGGTTTTTTAATCAGGCACTGAATTAAGCTCTTATTAAAAGTTTTTTTCAGCCAATGGTATTGCTGTGAAGTTCCACGCAGATTAAATTCAAAGAACAATAAAGTTAAAGGTCCCCACCTGTCATTCCTGAGGTCTTCAGTACCATTGCTCAGGTAAGACAGCACCTGCCTCTCCAGCCAGGCCTCGATACTGTCGCCCTCCTCAGCTGGACCTCCCAGCAGCCCCCGCACCACTGAACTGAGGAGCACAGCCTTACAATCCCCCTCAAACAGCAGGTGCAACAACGGCCCTCCATCTGAACACACAAAATCAGTCCAGCTGGTAATGACTTCAGATAACATTCAGATTTTGTTCCTGAACGGTGACACTTATTTTAAAAATAACTCAAAAAACAATTCTCAACTCATTTTCAAATTTTAAACAGTATGAGGACAGAACATTTTGTTTTCAAGTAAACATCTCTGTGATACTGTGATATTGGCTTTGTGACTGCATAAGAGAGAGAGAGACGGAAAGAAAGAAAGAAAGAAAGAAAGAAAGAAAGAAAGAAAGAAAGAAAGAAAGAAAGAAAGAAAGAAAGAAAGAAAGAAAGAAAGAAAGAAAGAAAAAGAAAGAACATAAGAAAGACCCACTTTATTTACTCAAGAGAAATTTTCAGTATACAACCATCAACTTATGATCAAACCAATTTCACTCCAATACAGATACAAAATATTATTTAGTTGACAACTTTAAAAACTGTATTTAAGGGCCATCTAAACTGAACTGAATCTTATTATAGTTCATCCAGTTTAAATCTCAGGAGTTGCATCACTTTGCAGATACAAAATGGTGCCACATCTGATGTGAATGAAGAAACTGCGCTTTCCACACGCGGTCGTGAATACATGTGACTGAATGAAGACAGACTGAAATAGCTGAAGATCAGATCGACACGTTTCAGATATAATGTGAACTCAACGTGAATCACTTCTGAGGCTGATGATCGTGAAAAAGACTGATAGAGAGAGAGAGAGAGAGAGAGAGAGAGAGAATGAAAAGAAACGCAATGCATTGCATTTAATGCATGCAATACTGTAACTATTTTATCCGTATAGATTTTATTAATTGTTGTTTTAAAACAATTTTCTTCGCAGCCCATCAGCAGACAGTAATTCATAAGCGTCCCGTGCAGCCCTGCGTCCACCGGACAGCCGATACGCGTTTACCGGGACGCGTTCAAAAACGACGCGTTCCGTTTGCTATTTACAATTACTGGTCTATGTAAACGAATCAGTCAGCGTTTCGTTTAAAAGACTGTATGTCAAATTTAAGACTGTATGTCAAATTTAAGACTGTATGTCAAACTTAAACGCGAAACGCGTCCAGAGACACGCGTCCTATCTGATCCATTGCGTTGCGCTGCGTTCTGCATTACTGAACGCAATAACGCGTCCCGCGTGGACGCGTCCTAAATAAGCGCATAGTCTTAAAACTGTTTCTAACACACACACACGGGTGTATTCATGTAGGTTGGACAGTGTAGCCCATTTCTATGTACACATCTATAAATAACAACGCGCTTTTACAAACGCGTACGCTCACCTGTACAGAACGCGTCTCTCCTCCCGCGCTGCTGATGCGCTACAATCGTAGCGTACACGAGAAACACGAGAAATCAGCACGTACATATACAAGTTACGATGCCAGGTTGCTGTCAAATGACACTGACAGCGGAAACCCGCGTCCATCTGAACCCTGCTGGATGTTTCCGTGGGTCGGTGAGGGGCGGGGAGATGTCAAAACACATGCGGCACATATAAACCACGTGAGACCGTGTAACTGCTGAGATCAGACGCGTCTGGCAAATAAATCATCCAGTACTCACCCAAATAACCAAACACTTACTGTGGGGACTCAAGATAGATCACCATACCTAGACAGATCATATCTAAACCAGCGTGAGCATCCATCGCTGCTGGATCAGACCATGAACATCAGCCAACATCACCATCATCAACAAATGACACGTTCAGCATTTCTAAAGCACATCACTTAAGAAATATCCAACCAAAGATCTCAAATCTGAGCTTATGCACAAGCCCTCCAGTCTGTCCACTCGCCTCTAGCGTCTCTCGTCTCTTACCTGCGGTGCTGATGCCGCCCTGTTTCCAGTCCGGACTCAGTCCGCCCAGAAGCGCCGCTTCCAGCTCCAGCATCATCAGCATCAACTCTCGGGTAAAATAAAAACAACGCGCGTCACGTCGCTCAAGAGCAGCTCAGACTGCGAGTGTGAAACGCGATGATCTCTTGCGCTTTGCTGTGATACCGGCTGTCATTCAGTGCTCGTGTTATGCGTTTAATTTCTGCCCATGTGCTGCAAATGTCATCAGTAAGCAGCCATGACAGCAGCCCGGTGCATTATGGGAAACCTAATGAAGCGGCGCAGCTAAGGGAGCGTCGATATTTTACCAAACGTTTAGTGCCAAAAACAGTATAAATCACCCAAACTATTTAATAAATAACCATAACAGTGTTTTAACAACTTTATAGAGTTTTACAATTGCTACCATGATTTTACATAGTGTAAAAACACCTTGTTTTTAACTCATCCAAGTTAGTGAACTCACATTACAGTCACACAGTCTCCAGTCTTTATATTTAACCTGGAGTTTAATATGTAGGTTGAGAAAGTCTTTATGCTAGATATATTTTTAAAGTAATTTAAATTTGATCTTATTTAATATTTTATTATTAAATAAGATAATATGCTCAGTTATATTGCATGCTGAAAGAGATGGTTTCTTATATTAAAAAAGTTATATGCAATCAAAAAGATTTGAAATATTAATTATATTTCCTCTCATTTTCCATCAAGGAATTTGATTGTTTTTAATACATTTCTGTCATAACAGTGCATGCAATATGACTATTTAGCTTTGAATGCTAATGAAAGCTAAAATTGTCCACACAAGGGGGGGCCGTTGACCCCTGGACCCCTGCTGTTTTATCTCTCAGACGCTTGGGGCAGCTGTAGAAGGTCATTTTCTTTATAAAAATCTAACAGATGATTCGTCTTGATGACTCTGAGTGACGGCGGGTCGCTGGAGTCTGGAAGGTCTGCTAGTGTGTATTGTGTGCTTGTGTGTGTGTTTGTGTGTGTGTTAGGGGTAGTTGTGGATATAAGAAGCAAAGCCCCACAGGACAGATCAAAAATATACTCACACACTGAAACACAGAATGATTTCATGAGTATAAGACATGACCATAACTAAAACAGTGACCCATGCCATAACACGTCACATTAAGCAACGGTCAGATTAATCCATGATCATTCTTATTTGGTTCGTAAAGCACAAACGTAAACATGCTGTTTATGGGACTTTTGCATGTTTTTGTGTTGTGGTTAAAAGTCGTTCTTTTCTCTGTTGATTCCAATGCAGCAGCCCTCAATATGTCAATTCCACTTAATTTCTGTAGCTTATTTCAATGCTTTCTCTCTCCAGCAGGAGGAAGAGTAATTAAAGAGCCCAGATATGTAACACTCATTAGTCTAGAGAAATGTCTGGCTTCAAGAAAAGAACCAGAATACATTGTGAGGGTCTTTATGTGAAGGCAACATGTATAATACACTCAGTACAGTATATACTGTATGTATATACAAACATATATATATTCATATATATGTGTACACACACACACATATATATGGTAGTCAGTATGCCACTGTATATATTGATTGTTATAGTCTGGAGAGAAGACATTAAAATATCCATTTTCACTGTAAAATGGAAAGAGATGTTACAGAGTTGAAATGGTTGCAAAAGCCAGTGTATGTTCCTTTAACACTTGCCCTGAACTACCAGCTATCAGCTCACACCACATTAACACCAGGAGAAATAACATTAGTTGTGTCTCCTATCACTCATAACAAAGGTCAGCAACGATGACCCCTGTACCCTCATATTAACTCAGGGTCCATGTACCATCTACAGCTCCTGGACACTAAAAGTGACTCAGCCTCATATTAAACTCAAGAGAAAAGCAACACTGAAATGATTCAACAGGCCACATGAGTAAAGCCCAGAGTCTTTTATTATCTGAAAACAGAAGATGTAGTTATTTCTCTTCCTTACATCTGCGTTTTTCTCCTGAGCTGCATTGATTAGTTGTGTTTGAGAAGACAAGCATCACTATTATTATTTGTTTCATATCTAGATTTAGGGATTTGGACAAACCTCTAATCCGTAATGTTTTGGCACGTGATGTTTCTCTTTTGTGTTTCCCATGGACATAAATGACATTTGCTTGTCAAATCGCTTTGAGGACATTTCTTTCATAAATGATTTGATTTTTGCCTAACATGCCAAAAAAAACTAGACACAATAAAATGGGTAAAAAATCTCAATCTTACAAAATCAAATTTACCAGAGACAAATTTAGATACTTTAATTCTTTTTACCCAGTTCTTTTAAACTGGGTCAGTAACAACCCAGAACATCCTGGCATCCACCTACCCTAGCAATGCCCAGGCAACCCTAGAATTGTAGGGTTACATACACAACATAAAAACCCAGTTTAAATTCTTTAGCACTGCCTGAATTTCGACACCAGCAATCAGTGGACTCACACCTTAAAGAAGCTCATGAAAAAGCTTCCAAAAGGATCTCAGTGATTTATCTCGGTGGCCACTGGAGTCTAATTTAGCAAACTGTCATCTGCACAGCGACTCTCCAGTGATTGAAGCCATTTTTCAAGGTCTTGGATCTGCAGCATTGACTGTAGCGGCTTGTTTGAGAAACAAAAGGAAGCGTGCAGCCAATCAGACGCAAGAGAGCTGCTTTGTAACGATGTACCATTGTGAAAAGCGCTTATAAATAAACTTGAACTTGAAGAGAGCCGACACCTGCAGGGCAAAGAGCTGGACTCAACACAACTCGCCACTCCAGGGAGACGCAGGGGAAAAACAGCTTCTAACACGCAAACAGATAAAAGCAGAATGATCTCAGGAGACTGAAGCTGAAACATCCATGTACTGCCAAACTCTTCTCTCAGCGGAGAAATACACAGATATTGATTTTAGTTCTGTTGAAGGTGTTATTGTTTCTATTGTTCTTTAATTGCGCTCGCCAAGACAAGCATCACTGTTACTTTTGCTTGTGTTTGACCAAAGACCTTAACCTGAGAATTAAAACCTGAATTTAAACCTGACAGCTTTCTTTTGCGACATTTTTGCTTGGTGATAAAATGGGTGAAACATTTCTTTAAAATTAAAGGAAGAACTTGAGCCATATGTAGTGACCACAAAATACTAGGAACTGTTCAGAAACTGTGAGAGAGCTTCTTTGACTTGGGATAGTAAGCAATCACCTAGCAACGCCCTAGATACCAGCCCAAACACCCTAGAAACTCTCTAACAAAGCTCTAAAATATACACTTAACACCTGAAAGCATTTTCTTGTTCAAATTTGTTCCAGAACAGGAAAGTGTGACTGACTGACACGTACACACCAAATCAGCCAGCCAACAGGAAGACAGGCAGGAAACACACACTTAAGGACAGGGACTAATTAGGAGTAAATGTCAAGAGCTTCAGGCTTGTCACAAATTGCCTGTGAAACCTTCACAGCATAAACAGAAACAAACATTATCCTATTTTAAAAGATGGATTCTTTCCTGTTGCATTCTGAATGACAACCAAACAAACTGATTTTAATAAAGGATCAAGGAAAATACTGGATACAAGGCTACAGGTTCAATGTCCTTAAGATAAATCAGAACATGAGGACAGAAACAGCCCATCTGCTCATGTACAGCTCTCAGAAAAACATCATGACCTTGGAGATCACAGCCAGCTTGGAGCAATCCATCTAACCTGTGAGCTTTAATTTAACGTCATGACTACAAACATTTCTGAATCACATTCCCAAAACCACCGACACTCTGGGTTTAAATACAGCATTTATAATGTATAGAGTCTTCATTCATTCTTTCATGTTTCTCAGTGGGATTCCTACATATCTGACACTCTTAAGATGAGGAACAGTGCGGGAAGATCAATATCTCTTCTGAGATGCTGAGTTTTAGACCAGAAGAACACGGCAGGGTCTCCATTTTCTCGTCTTTCTTGCAAGAGCTTTGGAGATCCAAACTAGACTACGTTTTAGAAAGATTTTATATATCTTTATATATATTTCTGTAACACCAGGAACACACACACACACACACTCACACACCAGTTTGCACTCTACAGACCCACATGAATTTATATTTCCAAGCAAAGTAAAACAGGTTGCATTTATTAAACTTGCACTTAAAAGCAGAGAGGGCAAAAATAAAACGTGCTATTGATCAGCCTGAACGAGAGCATCCAGTTTGTGGGTAGTCAGAGTGGGCATGGCCATGTTTATGTACTTTAAATAATTTGCTTCGAGTATGACCAGTATTGTCTCACAACCCTCCTTACACTTAGTTCAAATAAAACAAAAAAGAAAAACAGAAAACGTTCAGTAAACATTCTCCACTAAAGGCAGTTCCCTTATATATACTGTGATTTTATCTTTCATTTGTTTACATAAACAAGTTTAATAACATATCATCAGTGGTTATTTAACAATTTGGGAAAATAAACAAAAAAAGCACAAAAAAAAGTTTATACTCTTTTACAGGTGAATAAAAAGATCGTCTGCTTGTTTTTCATCGCAGCGGTTCTTGTCTTGATGGGAAGTTGAAAGCGGTTTCGTTTCCTTGGTTTTCTTGGAATTTCTGTCCTCTCATTTTATCCTATAACATAATTAGATTCTTACATACAAATATTGACAAAAAGAAGCTTTATCACCAAAGCCATCCAGTCTTTTTTAATCAATGGATAGTCAAAGGCGGTGGGCGGTGGTTTGGGGGAGAGATCATAGCTGGCCGTCGCTGCATTGGGCGTCTTGGCTGTCAGTCTGCTTCTCTGCGTCCTGATTGGGCAGCTCTTTGACCATGAGCGAGGTCTTTTCAGAAAACTCCTCCCCGTCTGGCTCCAGGCCTTCA
Source organism: Ambastaia sidthimunki (assembly GCA_036877625.1). Taxonomy (NCBI): domain Eukaryota; kingdom Metazoa; phylum Chordata; class Actinopteri; order Cypriniformes; family Botiidae; genus Ambastaia; species Ambastaia sidthimunki. The sequence continues at coordinate 103,526 of JAZGTK010000125.1, read as the reverse complement.
GGACAGGGAAGTTTTAGCAGTTCCTCTCGGAGTTGAGCGGTGTGCCTCTGCAAAAACATGGAAAACCACAAAACAACCAATTTATACCCATTTCAATAACAGTGCAGAATAAACTGACAGAACATTAAATAAATAAGCAGAATGTCTATTTTATGGCACCAAACTACCATCGTTTGCATAAAAATAACTCCACAGCAGACTGCTGATACGGTGAATTTGTAAGAAAGGCAGAGCTACAGCAGAGCTGAATGAATCTGGAGACGCAACTTCCTGTGGAGGGTTTACTGCTGACAGTCTAATAACATGCTAACGTACAACACGCTGTCAGCACGCTACATTAACTCTCCTAATTCATCCCCTTAAAATACCTGAGCCAAAAATATTACAATTACTAACCAAAACACTAACACACAAACACACACACACAGTTAATTCTTGACAGAATAACAGGAGGGAGAATATTAAGTGTTTTACCTTTAGTGCGGCTGCGTGGTGAGACATGGTTCGGCCGACTCTCTTATCACTGCTGTACTGCTGAATATCACAGATCCAGCCCTCACACTGGCCCATGATCTCTGCTCGCTTCAGATAAAAGTGCCGGTGAATCACCTACAAACACACACAGAAACTCATCACTGCTGCTGAAGGAGGCATTAGTGTCTGCAGGTCAAACGCTAACAGCAAATCCCATTTCAGAAGCACCATGTGTGCGTGATTACAGATAACCAGCGGCTGCTGCCCGTCCGTGTGTTAATCCCAACAAGCTAACTGACCGTTGATACAGACCCAGGCAGGAAACAGCAGAACTGAGACGATTCCTCACAGATCTCTATCTGAAGTCAAGCCGACTCATTCATTGTGAATTCAAATCTCTCACTTACACTCTCTCTGTGCGCTGGGTTATTCAGTCAGTCTATTTTCTAAAGAACGTGTCGCTGTATTAAATCGGCAGATGTGAAGGGCTGTTGAGAGCCTTCACACCACTCTGGTTCAGCATCTCAGACCGCTTTCACACTTACTTTGATTTTGTGGTTCAAACCAGTTTGACTTCACATTCTGGTGATACCATCAGCTATTCATCACTGTATCTAGTGTAACAAGTGCAGGAAAATAAGTTGGCAAAAATGTTTTCGCTACAGTTTTTCACATATGTTTTTGTCTCTTGGGTTTTGCTACAGACTGTGACATGCTCGTCTCATTCATAATCTCTCCACAGGATGAAGACGTGAACTTTAGCCTGCTTGTAAAAAATGATGCTGTACAGATCAAACTTCTGGGGAAACAGAACAAGAGGGATTCAGGAAGGAGTATGTGTGATCGATGGTCTTGCCAGTGTTGCCATGGAAACCCTGTCGGCCCCTGCACATCGCTTGCTGGTTCTGAGCGCAACCTCACCTGCCCAGATCACCGGCTTTATATCTCTCTTCATCTCTCTTTAACTGTCTAGCGTCATCTGTGCTTCATAAATTAATCTTGTCGCCAGACGTGTGACAGCTACAGATTTTCCTGTAATGCTGAGACTGAGACGCGAATAAGAAACATTTAATAATCAGAAACAGAGAGACAGAAGCATATAAATTGTATTTAAAATAGTAAAGCATGTGCAATAGTGTGTGTGTGTGTTTCCCTTCTCTGCTTTGACGTCATCAGCACATCATTTATTACCCTGCCTGACTGCCTCTGTGTGTGTGTGTGTAAGAGAGAGAGAGAGAGAGAGAGAGAGAGAGAGAGAGAGAGAGAGAGAGAGAGAGAGAGAGGGCAAGATCGCTACGTGTCCTGCTGTTTATTAAACCGCATGTGTGTGAAACCGTGTGGACGTGCCACACTTTATATGTCTGTCTGGACATGCGTGTGCGTGTGTACTTGTATGTGTGGCTCATTAACAATCTGCTGTGCTTGTGTCTGTCAAAACCAATGCTCCACCCCCATGCTGCTGATGTCACAACTCCCTCTCTCACATCAGTTGAATGCTGATGCGTGCGAGGACGAGAGACCTCCGATCTCTATGTATTCTTTTCCCTCCACACTAAACCTCCATAATTCAATCTGGTTGTGTTCGTGCTCAATACCTCATCATTCACCAGAACATTAGTCTTGTAACTTCTCTGTGCTTTACGGGTCGATGGCCAGCCTGGCTCAGTTCTAACGGAACAACAGTACCAAAGACCTTTATCCCTCTGAACGATGCTCCGGTTGGCATGGAAACAGCCTGTTTTATGTTCGCTTTGGGATGCAGGGATAATGTACCGGTCTCGTAACTGCCTGGCAGGGCTCCGAACTCACAAATACTCAAGAGCTACCAAAACACCCAAAGCAGAAGCCAAACCGCATGAATGGATGAAGCTGGACAGTTTGGACCCAGATAAAGATGCCGGGTGCTGTAAGCATGTGTCTTGTAGATGAATAGCTATTGTATTTAAACATATTTAAATGCAAATAAATATGGCATCTGTAACACAGAGGACAAAATCTCTGCAGGCTCATGTGTGTGTGTGTGTGTGTGCTGAGTACAGCAGTGTGCCATTTTTCTGTGCGTGTTTACTAAACGACCTCTGACCTCTTTAAAGCAGGGTGAAGGGTTGCGGATCTGTTCTAGCATGGCCCACTTGACGGTGGCCTGCCGGATGTTTCCGTCGTATTCTCTAGAGCTCTGAGTTCCGCTCGGTGTGCCCCGGGAGCGCTCGTACCCGGGCTCGTTGAAGTACGGCTCAGACACCAGGATCAGAGACTGGATTGATACCAGCACCTAAACACACACACACACACACACACACACACACACACACACACACACACACACACACACACACACACACACACACACACACACACACACACACACACACACACACACACACACACACACACACACACACACACACACACACACACACACACACACACACACACACACACACACAGGAAACAGGTGAAGAGGTGAACACTGGCTCTCTTTGACAACAGCAGTCCTGTGCCCATCCCTCATTTCCATTTATTGATCGGCCGGTCACTAACTGTAGCACTAATCAATGGAGACATTTCTATGAAGTGCTGGCAGCAGTACATGAGACAGAGAGAGAGAGAGAGAGAGAGAGAGAGAGGAGGGGAGCCTGTACTTAGATCAATATTACAGGGAAAAACAGCTCCCCTGACTATTATACAAAGAACTATGATTGAGAGAAAGAGAGAGAGAGAGAGGGAGCGAGAGAAAGAAATAGAGAGGAGGGGCTGAGATATGGGCAGATGATTACTGCAGGAAAATCAGTATGGGAATGTTGTAAACATCTGGTGATTGTGTGTGTGTGTAGCAAAATGATGAAATATTCCTTTTAAATTATGAAACGAGATGTTTCTGTTGCTTTAGGTCTACCAGAAAAAAGCATCCAGCAAACAGCATTGAGAGAAACTCTATGAGACTAATGAGCACGAGCAGGAGAAGAAAAGCCTCAAAACGAGGATTGATTAAGAGAGAAACAGACAGACTTTGGCTTACCTGAAGAAAACTAGAGGTTTGAGGATTCCATTTTTCCTCTGGACGGCCGTGCCAGGTGTTCAGGATACTTAAACACACCTGGTCGTTACAGACGAGGTAAAGTGAGGTCAGGATGAAGTAAACAAAACAAAGCAAATAAATAAAGATTTAACTAAACAACTATTCAATGTCACAACAAGTGCACTAATTAGTAAATGACATTTTCCAGGCTGATGGATGAGCTGGTATTTGGCCAATCTGAGACCAAACAGCCTTGTCAATTGGGGGACAATTTTTAGGTCATTAAATAAACAATATTAGTTGATCACTTTTGCTTACTGTAAAGAAACGACTAATGAATTCCTCAAAAAAGAAACAGGAAATGACACCCACCTTGCCATCATTATAGAGGTTTGGATTAAAGCGGACAGTGTGGCCGCCGGTGGTCTCCAGATTAACCAGAGGAGGGGAGTTTGGGTAATCTTGAGGGAAGTAGATGTCAAACTCAAAGCAGCCGTTAGCGTACGGTGTGTCTGCAGGTCCCGTTATCAACACCTGAGACGAGAGAAGAAACGTCAGCTACAACAGACAGAACTGACCAATCAGAGCTGACAATTATACGTGAAAACGTCAAGCTAAGGAGGAAAGTCATTTTGATTGTCTAAACCATGTGAAGACCAGAAATTTGAGTGAAAAATGGGGAATACTGAACTCATAAGGGTTCAACAAGGTTTTTTGCTTGCCAGATATGGAGAAAGAGAGAGACAGAAAGAGAAACGGAGAGACAGGAAGAGAGAAAGAGAGACAGGAAGAGAGAAAGAGAGACAGAGACAGGAAGGAGTGTAATGGCACTCAGTAAAGCGGTGGTTTCTCTCCACCGCGGGCAGAAGAGCGGCACTCAGGCGTTAAGACTGTTTTGACATGAGCATTCAAACGCAACACTAAACACACAGAGCTCTGCTCACACACTGGGTTAAATCCAGCAAGCTCAGTTTACTATTAATGTGCATTAAGATTGCATGATGAAGTGTGCGGGATAATGGAGGAGTCTTGGACTGCTGTCAGGGGTCAGTGTAAGCAGCTGGAGCTACTGTTGAGTTACTGACCTGTCACACACACACAGCTGAGACAAAATGACATTTACACACTCAGAGAAGAGCCGGAGTCAAAGACACCATTCAAATGTCATTAGAAGCAGTGTGTGTGTGTGTGTGTGTGTGTGTGTGTGTTTGTGTATGTGTGTGTGTGTGTGTGTTTGTGTATGTGTGGTTTGTTTCAACCAACCAAGCAATTGGTTAACCAACCAACTAACTTACCAACCAAGCAAACAGCTAACCAACCAACTAACCAATTAACTTACTAACTAGCCAACCAACCTGCTAAACACTTCAAATTGAATTAGTTACACAACATGCCAAACAATCAATTTTAGCAGTTATTAATATTAAAACTCAATAAACTACATAAAACTAAACTAAAGCTACAAATAAATAAAACTACAATAAAGCTAAAAGTATTGTGGCAGATGAGTAGAAACAAATTGGCGGTTTAATTCAATTTATTGTTTAATTTCCAAATCATTGAGTAAAAACCTCTCACTGGTCTACAGTCCACATCCATCCATTCCACAGTCAAGCTATCAATCTGTCTGACAGGACAAAGCTTTTATGTTTCTTTTGTGCTATTTTTAAATTGTTTATGTTCTTATGCATCAGATGCACGTGTTGGATTGTTGCGTAGCTTCTCGCACCGTGAACCGTTATTGAAATGGCATATCAAGTCCAGAGACCACATACATACATTCTTAATATAATTCCACCTCAAGCTTTTACAGTCGAGTGATTTACACATGCACCAATCAACAAACTCACTGGTTCAAAAGCATGACTTGTTCATACATAAATCAGCTCTGAATCTAATATTGTAGGTCAGTGTCGTTTTTGTGGATTAACCCTTGCCTTTCCATACACTTAACACTTGAAAGACATTCTGGTCCAAAATAAACACTTCTAACAAAATAAACATCAATATTTGAGCCTTTGATGGGGCCTGATGTGTTTACAAAGATCTCGGACCAATCACAATAAAGATCTACATAAAAGAGTTTTAGTGGCAGGAAGTGCCGTGTTCACACCTTCATGATGTCGAGACGTTCTTCATCGCAACGGACGAACACGCTGGAGGATGAGGAGAGAGGAAGGGAGGTGGACAGCGTGACGGCTTCCTGCGCTAATCGTCGGGCGCGGGCGGCACTGTTAGCATCACTGGCGTTTTTCACCTGAGACAGGTAATGGTAGTTCACCTTAAACACCAGTTTAGCATCCTCATCTTCACACACCATCTCAAACGTGTCTGAGGAGAAAAGCATATACACACACAATAAATACAATAATAACATACAACATGCCTAAAAGTGCCTTCAAGAACATTAGATGCTTAGAAAATGTTAAATCTGATCTAGGTACAGCTGCGCTGTATATTTTGAGGGGCGTGTTCTGTGTGGACCAGTGTAAACCTGCTCACTGTCAGGTCAGGAGAAATTACCTCAGTGTTTTGAGGTCTGGCTAAACCACTTTAGGCAGAACAAAACTCTTGTCATCAATCGAGTAAAGAGAGATGAGGAATGACAGCGAGAAAAGCCGCTCTACCAGCACAAAGATAACAAAAGCCGGCCTCTTTCTCTGCAGCTCTGTGATGTCCCATAAATTTTGGTGCACAGGAAACCAAAACAGATCACTGTCCTTTTACCAACTGCATGTTATGATAATATGAGGCACACGTGCAGAAAATGGGGGACAGATAAGAGGAAACTTCAGAAAGGCTGAAGAGTTTCTATACGGCTGAATGATATTTGCGTGTTGGTGCACAACGGGAAGAGATTGTGAGAGAAAGATATTTCAGAGCTACATCAAGTTATAAGAAATGAAAAATTTTAAGGACTTTATATCCAGAAAGTGAACGGGGTCAATACTGCTGGACTTTGAAATCACTTGAGTGTACATTTAATGTCTCATTTTAAAGACTAAACTGTATAATATATTCTCTGTAGATAATGGTATTGAATTTAAACATCAGTTATACTGCAGTGCTGTGCAAAACTCACCAAACTGTAGCTTCTTCATAGCGGCTGTGTATTTTTCCTCCATTGAGCGTAAGACAGACAGCGGTTTGGGCCTCACTGCCACCTTCTTACAGCTCTCGGCCATCTTCCTCTCTGACAAACACAAGAAACACAAAAAACAACTTCAAGAGACTAAACGAGTGTGTGTGTGTTTCACACCCCCTAAGGCTGTGTTTGAGTTGGTCACACCTTCCATCCCTCCATCTCTACAACAAACACAACCCTGTTGTATCTAACGTCACCTAAAAGCCTGTTTGTTGCTCTGCTGGCAGCATTAAAGAACATGGGGCTTGTGTTCCTGTAACTCAAACATTAGAGAATGGTGCTAGCAACGTCAAGTTCATGGGTTTGAAGCCAGGGAAACCCTTTAGCCAAATCCTCTCACACTGCCTTCCCTGTTTAGGAATTGAGAATGGAACGTTTACATTTATCCAAAACGATTTACAGGCATTCAAGGCAGTTTGTGTGATCCCTGGGAATCGAACCCACAACCTTTGCGCTGCTAACGTAAAGCTCTACCAGCGGAGCCCCAGGAATGAAAGATTCTCAATGAGAGGTGTTTGCAAACTGACAAATGACGAGAGGCACGGAAAGTCTTGTCGTTACACGAGTCTTTTCTGTTGCCCATTTCAGTTTGTTATCCAGACACCGTCAGACTAATGACAAAGACACCGGCAGGCCATCCACACTCTGGTGAGACATATTACACCTGAGAATGAAGCCCGGTAGCGCTACAACACAATTAACTCCCTGTATTTAGAAGCTTTATGTGTCCTACCATTTCGTTCTGTAACTGCAGTGGAAGACAACGCAAGCCCCTCCCATGACACACGCACACCCTGACAACCAATCAAAATACCTGTACGTATCATTGGCTAAAATCTGTTACATTTAGGCTATGAGCCACACAAAACGAATCAATAGCTTCATCACATTAACAGTGTTAATTATGAAAGCTGCTTTTGACCAATCAGAGAGACCCTGACAATGTCATTTCCTGCCCTTTTGTATTAATTAAGCAGTCAAACAGGATGGTAAGCGTATCGTCTCGCTGCTCTTATCATACGGATTTTCCTTATGGATTGTGACAACAGCATCGATTCGCCTCACCACGTTTAACGCCCCTTTCGTTCGCTCATTCCAGAGAGTGTGAGAGCGTGAGATACCACTGAGGGTGACGCAGAGAGAGGCTACGTTGGGAATACCCAAACAGCTTTTAACATTTTACAAAGAATTTCAGTGGGAAATGTACGTAAAATATTAAAAATAAAAAATTCAATTGCACCGTATAATATAATGTTTGTAGCTCATGAACGAATTCACACAACTTGGACACATACTGTAAGATTTGGACGAGTGACATCTGGAAAGTTCTAATGGTGCTTTTGGAAAAATAGCAATTACACCAATAGCATTCCTGAAAACAGACACTTATCGTAAAACGTAAGATGAACGTTCTCACCGTGGTTGGCCTGTCGTAGGTTGGTGGTTGCTGCATAAACTATCTCAGCAGTTCTCTGGATGTCTGGCACCAGCAGCGTCAGGCCCTCAGGCTCCGGGTCAGATGACTCTGTCTTCATCACCCCTTTACTTTTGTCTTTCTTAGACCTGAGCAGGACAAAAACACAGCAGCAGTCACATTTCTGCACGAGCTATAAATTCTCATATGCCGGATGACCTTTATTTTTTATTTACGTATGCATTCTGAACATCTGAAATTGTGTCACTGTCTCTTTAACAAAAACACAATTCAAAGCTGGGCTGAACAAACAACAGCCCAAACAGCATAAATGCATGTCCTCCAGTGCTCTCACACACACACGCACACACACACACCAGCCTGTGTCACGGAGTAAAAAACATTAACAGCAACATCCAGCTGTCGTCTGGTGTAGCATGTGTCCTTACATGCAACTTTCATTAGGTGAGAGGAAATGTAAGTGAGAGAGGGGAGGGAATGAATGGGGTTAATGTTCTTTACCTGTAGGTGAAGCTGTGGACAGTAATTAAAACAGACGACAGACTCACTCAGTCTCACGGACACTCAGGCGAAACCAAGCTCATCCATTTCCTTCCCATGACTAATAGCCTAACGCATAAACCTTCAGCTACCCGTGAGAGCTAAGCTATTATTATAAAAAGATGACTAAAGCCCCCTCACTCATAAATAAATACTATATCTTACCTACTCTAATTATCCACTTAGAAAAAAAAAATCAATGAAACCTTCATATATTAAAAACTAAGATATGTTAACCAACCAAAACTCTTGTAGGGTAAAACTCAAGGTAACGCACAGGAAATTCCAACCAGGAGCAGATACGCATGGAAAAAAATAAACAATCCCATAGCTTTCCATAGCAATCACATTGAAAAGTCCAGGAATCCACCCATTATATCCCAGCTTTGAGATGGAGTGATCTGCACTGGCAACAGCATTCACATTTTCTTCAGATAAATTATGGAAGTGTGGAGAGCTAAAAGCTCTGGGCAGTGTGAAGACCACTGGGAATTTAAACTTTGTGAGGAGCACTGACTGATCTAGAAGTTTTCTATCGCTGTGTGATATTCCTCCAGAATAACAGGTTTAGACTTGTGAAGACAGCGGCAGGTGAAAAGGTGAGACAGGTTGGACAAAGCCACTGTTTTTACATGGAGATAAGAGACGCTTAGTGTAACAGGGTGTCCATCAGAATCCATCTGTCTTCAGTTCCTGATGGAGTGTGAGCGTGTTGCAAGTTCACCTGAGGCGGTTGGTGTAGGTGTCCACGCAGGTCTTCATCTTAGCCAGCAACATGCCAACAGAGGTCTGACCCTCTGTTCTTTCTTCGTCCTCCTCTTCCTCTGTATCTCCTGAGAGCGGCAGGAGCAGAGGAACCAGGCTGGTGCAGGTGGAAATGGCCCTCAGAAGCTCCAGCAGAGCACGATACAGCGGGACGTGACGAGCCATGTCCAGAACTGCAGGAGACAGAAAGAGAGACATTACGTACTGAGACAGGACACTTATAAAAGACAAAGTCGATTACATCTCTTAAATGACCAAAGGACAAAACGGACAATCCACACACACACAAATTCAGACACACAACATTAATAACATTTTTAACAAAAATTGGGAGCAGCGTTGGCTTATAAAACAGTTTCACTACATAAACAATGTCACTGGATTAGAGTGTCATCTTCCATGCCCACCCATCTTGGGTGGGTCAAAAGATAAATCAACCTTCTCGTCCAATCAGGAAGGACGTGAGGGAGACGGCATGTGTGTGGCTCAGTGTTTTAGACAGAAGATGATTGGACCATAAGAACTTTAGAGTGAGCCTTTATTAGAAGTTCCCTTCATAAAGAGAACTTTATTTCACAATACAGCCACAAGTCTAGTCTGGTTAAGACAATGTCGAACAGCACAGAGTCTGAAAAAACAACAAGAAACATCCAACCAGCAGCCAAGACATGTTTTTAATAAAGACGACTTAGGTTAGACCAAAAACACAATCAATCTCTACGAGCAGCGATTTCCTTTTGTGGCACACCAGAGAGCTAGAACGAAAAGAGAGTAAAAAAAAATGAAGCTCATATTATCAGTGTGCGATGAGTGTAAGATGCACAAACTGAGTGCATGAGAGTGAAAGACTGACACATTTAGCTTGCGTTTTGTTTTACCAAAAAAAACATTGTTTTAGCTTGTCAAGTAGCTTCATGCGTGTGTTTGTCATTTGTGTGAAGTGTGTATTTCTAAGAAAAATGATCTTCAAAGACAAAGTTGGATTGTCAAAGGGTTTTCATCATTTTTTATCATGTACTCACCCTTATGTCATTCCAAATCTGTCTTACTTTTGCTTCTGAGGAACACAAACGTTATTTTAAAATACGCTGTAATAATCAAACAACTGTGACACCTATTCACTTCCACTGTATGGACACAAAAATTTCTCAAAATATCTTCTTTTGTGTTCCACAGAAGATATAAGGTTGGAATGAAATGAGAGCAGGTAAATGATGGAACAATGTTCCGTTTTGGGTGAACTATCTCTTTATGTGTGTAGCTGTTCTGAGGGCATCCTAGATCAGAGAGCGCCTTGTGTCGTATCTTAACATAATTTCACGTTCCAGATTCTCCTCATGCCCTCCTCAGTTCAGACTGTTTCTCCTTCACTCTCATCTCATTCACGGACTATCTGATTTACTGCACGCAAGCCTTCATCTCTGGCCCTCTCTCTCCCTCATCAGCCATTCAGCTCCATGCTGGATTGGGTGGATGATAAACAATGTTAGTGAATGCAGAGAGGACACATACGTCAGCTCCATGCCCTCCATAGCCATACGCAGAAAGGAGAGGAGGTAGGACATGACAAAAGGAGAGGAGAACGGAAGAGATGGGAGGAGACAAGAAAGGACGAGAAAAGATGAGAATGCAGGGGAGGAGAGAAGGTGGAGACAGAGGTGGAGAAGATAGGCGAGTAGAAAAGGTGGAGAAGAAACAAGAATAAAGATCAACAGCAGAAGAGGAATGCTGAAATGAGGAGGACAAAAGATAAGACAGGAAGAGAAAAAACAATAACAGAGAAAAATCAGTAAGGAGGAGAAACATCTCAGGAAGAGATGAGTGCAGAAAGGTGAGGAAATTATCTGAATATGTAAATTTATGTATGAATAATAATTCAGACACCACTGAAGCAATGAGTGACCCACACACACACACATTTGTCCACCATCCATTTTTCTGTACAAACACACACACACATCTTACATGACACCAAAATCTTCAATGTGATCCACATCCATTCATTCTCAGTTCCCCATGAAGAGAGTCTGAAGGTCACAGGTCATGTGGACTCATAATACGCCTGGGCAACAGTTCCACTTCTTTAAATGATTCTTTATTTGAACCACAAGCCCTTTGTGACAGACCTCTCCATCGATCTGATCACTAGAAGAGTGATATGACCCTCAATAAGTGTGTGTGACTGAGCACTTGGATAGCTAAAAACCTTCCATCTGCACCTTAATCCAGTTCCCAATATTCTGTCAATCCAAACATCTCATCTCATTTTTTAACAAAAAGAAATAAGAGCTACCATACAGACATGCTCTAAGCAATCTCCATTTCAATGCAATTTTTGCTTGTTTTGTCATCCACTGGGTCAACAGCATAAACCTCATGGCTAAAAGTCAACAAACACCCTAAATATGATCAATAGTAGAATTTAAAAAATTGCTTAATACGCTTTATAAGCCACCATTCACAAAAGCTTGCTGCTCGTTTGTAAGGAAACATGAAGGACCCACAATTTAAGTGCATACAGTGTGTGTGTGTGTGTGTGTGTGTGTGTGTGTGTGTGTGTGTGTGTGATCATTCCCCAAGCATGTGGGAGAAACTCTTTGTCACCATGACAACAAAGATCTGGAGGACAGGCGGGACAATACACGAGCACCAGCAGAGAAACACACACTCGCTTTTTGCCTTGTGGGCTGGTTAAAATTTAATCTGCTTATTTACAACGTGTAGAAACGCATAACTCTTTATGACACGCAGAGAAAGAGAGCCAGACAAAATATACGCTCTGATAGTACGACTCCACCGTGACAGCCGCGCACACGCGTGTGCGTTTGAAGAAAAATCGCGCTTTCGTTGAAGTAAATCGGGCTGACGGGGGTCTGATTTTAAGCGCTGCTTTTGCAGAGTGACAGAAAAATCATGATTTCTGAATCACACAGACCTGTGTCTGTCTGGACCATCTGTGTAGGTGTGTGTGTGAGATCTGGCTAAGACACAACATGTAGCGAGAGCTCAAAGAAACACTCCATTAATAATGCAAGAGAATAAAAAATAAAACAAGGTGAACCTTCTGCATCTCTAACACACCGAGACTCAAGACACACTCACTCATGAGACTCTGCCCTCCTGATACATACACTGGAAACAAGAGACTGACTATCTGAGTGTTACGGATGAGTTATAGTTGTAGATTATTAGGAAGAAAATATGATATGTATTATGCATGCCCACACAGAGTGCTTCATTAAAACTTATGGCAACTTGTCGAATATTAAAATATGCAGTTTGCACGTCTCAACAGTGTGTGAGAGAAAGAGAGAGAGACACAGAAAGAGAGAGAGACTTTAATCACATGACTTTATGTAGGTCATGTTCATATGCTCATGTCTGTGTTGAACGGCCAAAGGTGGGTGGGGTGGCAGTCTTTATCTTCAAGTAAAATGTTCACTCTGCTCTGACATCAGCCTCCTTCGGTTCCTAAAACAGGACAGTTTCAGCTGAAATGTTTTAGTTTCAGTAAGTAATGACAATGCATGTCTCATACCAAAAAAAACAAATTAGAACCAATACATTCACTTATTCTTAGAAGCTCATGAAGACCAGCATCCACTGAGACCTCAGCCTATGGGTATCTTCACAGGTTCTTGAAGCTCAATTTAATACCAAATCATGAAGCCCAAATGGTTCATTTTGCTCATGAACTAGCTTTGGTTGAGCTACACCATCATGCTGTAGATCAAGCAGACCATCAAACAAGCTTAATGAGACCAGATCAGCTCCATAGATTTGATTCTTCATCACAGAAGAAACTCATTGATTCTGCCTTCCAAATTTTCTTTGGACTCAATCCACCCGATTTTAGACATTAAAGGGGACGTTTTGGCACCCTGAGCTACTTTAAACACGAGAAGTCAGCCAGCAGACACTCTGGTGCCCAGATTATCTAATTGTGGAGATGCCAGAACATCAGCAACCTCGTGAGAAAGTAGCACCGTACCAGATGATTATGTACACGTCGCTTTCAGAAGTGTCAGGGTGAAAAGCTGTAATTTTCAGGGAAACTTCAGTCTTGTGTCTGAGGTAACTGCACTAGAAGAGGCTGTTTATGCACAAGGATGTTTGATTGAGTTAATGGTGACGACCACAGGGCTGTAATTTTCCTCCTCTGCAAACGGTTATAAACTCTTCAGCTAATGGAAGGTTAACAAAACCCATTCTTTCCTTTTTTGCAACATCTAAGGCCACTACATCATTCAGTTTCTCTCACCTGATGAGGATTCAGTTTCTTAAGCGCTCTAATGACACTTCTTCTGTCTCATCAGGGGGGCGGGACTCTGGACCGCTGACTGATCAGCCAATTAAAAACATTCTGACACACCTTTTAATAGACTTCTGTCAGAGTAAATGGCAGATTCAATTTGATGTGAATGAAAATGATGCTGTGGGAGACTGAAAAGCAGTTATTTTCATATATTATATTGTCATGTAGCTGTTTATAATTCAAAAACAATAGCTTTACAGTAATTTTTATGGAAAACAATCAACTCAAACATTTTAAAGACGAGATTTTTTAAAATCAATATGGAACGAAGTTTACAACCTAATTAAATTAGATTATACTGTAACAGGCTATTAATGAAATTAATGAAAAGAAATTAAACATGGTTAAATTTTGGTGGTTTAGGGTTTGGTGACGTAAGCTAAAACAAAATGATTTCAGATGTGAAGCAAGCCATTATATTTCCATAAAAGATTACAAAGACATGAAATGTGAATTCAGAAAGTCAATGGGGTTTTGATTTCATGCAGACTTCTGTCGATCACAGCCTCGTTTTCATTCACAACACTTTAAAAGTTCACACAAGTCTAAAAAAAGACTTAAAATAATTTCTAAAGTAGACCAAAGAAATAATTCAAAACTAGTGCGACATTACCGGCATAAAATTGTTTATATTAGCATCTTTAAGCACACTAAACCCAACTGAAGACTAACTAAGGTAAAATAATCATGAGGTCCAGGCATGAGGTCCTGTCTCTCACTACCTCATTTTAATGACCTCTCTATTCCATTCCTGTCCTCCCATCCTGCCCTGCACTCCTCCACTCAAATTCCTCCATCCAATTTAGCTCCCATGTTCCCACCCAGGTGAGGATCTATCTCTTTCTGCGCAGGGGGGAGTAATTAATTTTGACAGGCATTTGGCATTTTGTGTGGGTGCACACGCTGTCAGAGAGCTTTGGAGAGAGAATATGACTTTACAAAGGCCACCTGTTCAAATGAGCAAAATGCAAGATATTAATACATCACAGAAGAAACAAGGGCTGGGTGTTATTATACACCTACAGCACAAACATCTTAATGAGAGAGAAACTACACAACTAAACAACTCCACAAGAAAGCAATAATTAGAGACTGTGTCAGATATGAATTAAAGTTGCGATCTGTAACTTTTTTGCTTGAAAAAAAAACAAAAATCCTCAATGTTAAGTTTATAAACTGAAGACACCAGCAGATCCTGGATTCCACACAATCCTCTCCTCACCCTGTCATTATATTACAGTCACACACGTACAGTAATGAGATCGCTCTACAATCGCCCACCACCGACTGTCAGCCTCATCATTATATGATCCACAGCCCCAGAGAGAGAATTACAAACAAATAAATTAATATAAACAACGGCTCACTGACACACAACTCCACTTAGAGTGGATGTGAAAAACCCTGCAGATTCCTTCATGGCTTCTAACGGGTTCAGTTTGATCCGTTTGAAATGTTCTGGAGCGGCGCTGGGAGCTCGGGACCGAGGGAATTCGCCCACGCGATAATTTCATTTAATTGGCCTGCGTGATCATTTTCTGCAAATTATGGTGACTGAAATGTGCCGATACTAATTATCAGGGGTGATGTAGGGGGGTCTTTCCTGGAATGAGGCAATCTCTGCCTCTCAAATATTGAATGAGGTAAATGAGGTAAAATAGATGAGCATTTATTGGTGTCTTTTAATGCTAGAACCTCCTGATCTCAGGGTCTGAGGTACAGACTGACTCTGGATCAGATGTCACAGAACAGTGGAAGGTGACAGCTGTTGTACAGGTTGCTACTGGTTCTGCACGAGACTCAATGTGTCACAAAGTGAAACTCATGTCAACACAAACACACACAGACACACACAATCTCAGCCACCACCTCTGGAGGCATCAGGAAAGTGTTTCTGCTCCAGAAGCTTCTGAGAAAATATACAGCAATATGTTAGTAAACATGGGTGAACAGCTCTAGCAAAAACAATGATCCACTGCTATAACAATCAAAACACACAACAACTGTTAGGCTGGTCCAGTTTTTCCCCTCAACTCTGACCCCAAAAGACTCGTTTCTTTTATTGACCTCCTGTTCATCTATTCAGAGGTCAGAATTATATCAGACTGAAACAGGAAATAACTGATGAAGTAACTGATGGCCAGAAGAGCAGATAAGGGCAGAGAGCAGGAGAGAAAATGATAACACACAGTGGGAAGCAACAGTCAGATAAATAAGTGTCATAGTTTATATTCACTGTGAGAATTACACACTCACACACACACACACTCACTCTTTCAGGTCACTGTATTTCCTGAGGAGAACAAAAACAGAAATCAAATCAAATGACCAGAAAAACAGTATGAGTGCATTAATACTCAGATGGCAATGAGATTTTATGGCAATTTTGGTTACATGTGTTCGATCAAATCCCAAACATGAATTTTGGTCACTATTAAATGTGCCCCCACAGCACCTCCAACCTCATCCTCCTCTCCAAATGACATTCTCCCCTCCATCTGAATCCTTCACTTCCTCTCACTCTGTAGCTCCACATTGTGCTTGGCAATAAAGACATTTGATGTGAGATCCTCGTGTACGCCCACCCTCCAGATCTTCCTCTCCCTCTGTTTCCGCGGTTACCAGCCACTCTGTTTGGTTATGCAATGCACGGTGCTTTCAGGCTCCGAGACGGGACCTATAACCATACGGCTGCCATCAGCTACGGACAGAGAACAGCAGAGTGGAGAGTTGGCACCGCAGGTCTCTCATCTCCCGAGTGTAGCCAGCCTCCGACCGGAGGCATTCCCAGGCATCTGTAGCGCTCATATACCCACAGAGAAAGAGAGCGAGGAGGAGGGAAGGAAATCGTGGAAGAAAAAGAGAGACGTGGTGGGGAGGTGAGGGTTTGTTACAACTGCTGAACAGCCTCACTTTCAAATGCTAAGAGGGTCAAGACAGACAAAAGTGACAGGAGAGAACCAGAGTGTGTGACAGCAGGAGTGTGTGAGGGAGGGAGAGACAGACAGAGAGAGAATGAGAGAGAGAATGGGAGAAAGGAGGGGAGACAGAAGAGTGATTTTCAAAAGGTGGCTTTTGGTAAAAAAAAATAGAGAGGGAGAAAGAGAGAGAGACAGAGAGAAAGAGAGGGAGGGAGGGAGAGAGAAAGAGGGAGAGAGAGAGAGAGAGAGAAAGAGGGGGAAAGAGAAGGAGATAGAGGGAGAAAGAGAAGGAGAGAGAGACAGCTCTTTTTAATAAGCCGAACGGTGTGAGCCGTTCGAGCAGAGAACCAAAAATAAACAACGGTTGAAAGAGTGAAGGGGGAAAAAAATTGAGCATGGAACAAAAGGAAGGGCTTTTACAGGCTGGTGATACATAAGGAAGCTGGAATACTGACACAGAAAGAACGAGAGCGAGCCAGAGAAAGAGAGCGTGTGAGAGAAAGAGAGAGAGAAGGGGAGGGACGTTGGGGACTGAGATTGTTGTCTGCGTAACGCACACGGCTCAAGGAGATGCTGTTGTAGACCTACTCTTTTCTCTCTCTTTATTTCTCTTTCTCTCTCTCTCCATCTTTCTTCTTCCTCCTCTTTACGGTCTCGGGAACGTCGGACGTTTGGCCAGCTGGCCCTCATGCTGCCGCCAGCTCAGATATGCCTCTCGTGTGATGAGCCCACAGCATGCTGGATCTTCCCCCAGATCTCCCGTAGGGTAAGACTTCCCTCCGTCTCTTGCTGTGTTTTCTGCATTTTAATGTTTCTTGTCTTCCTTTACATCCACCATTTCGGTCTCAAAGAACATCTTCTGTCTATATTCCTACTTTTTTGTCTCCATCCTCCGCTGTCTCCAGTACGTTCCTTTCTGGAGCTGAGCTGCATGTTTGGCCCCAGGCATCTTATCGAAGCTGATGTTCTGGTATCTAGCTGATGTCTCAGAAGTGTGAACATGTATGCTTATAAGAACATGCATTTAAACGAACACCCATGAATGTGTGTGTGTGTGCTAAAGGAACATGCACATTACTTGAAACACCGTTTTGAGCGTAGAAGACGGGGTGAGAAAAAAGAAATCATTTAGTGTGCTTGGCAAAGGCGAACAGCAAGTGAGAAGGTTTAAACGAACAGTGTATCATTCGGCTGCCGTGAGTTGCCCTGTTGTAGCAGCTCCACAGGGAAATATCATTTTCTGAGGGGGGAATCCATCACAGAGGGGGAGACATCCTCTTTTGTGTTCATTACTCCACACACACAGCTGAGGAGTCATCGGAGAGAGGAAACTCATCCCCTGCGTTGCTTGAGCGAGCGGTCTAGCTGATCTACCTCAGCGTTTGGTCGGGGCTTTGGATGAGTGGAACCTCTGGAACCTGTGTCAGAACCGAAGGGTGGATGGACCAGACACAAGAGAAAAATCCACTGCTCAACCGTTTCCTGAGAGTTTCCTTCTGTCTTTTCATGTGTCTCACATTCATCTCCTGTTTCTCCACAGATAAGCACCCTGGAGCCAGAGGTGGGTGGCCAGAATGAGGACAACCACCGTGAGTATAGAGGAGGTTCGGGCACAAGAGGGTAAAGAGGAGCGAGAGGAGTCCATCTTGGCCCTGCTGGGGATCATCGGTACCTTCCTGAACCTCTTCGTCATTGTGTTTGTTTACATCTACACCACCCTGTGAGGACGAGGATCACGAGGTAGGAGGCAGGTGAGAGGCGGAGTCAGACGGAGGTATGACAGAGAGGCTGAGGTCTCACAGAGAAGAACGTGGAAGATGACACTGGGACGCTCTGGATAAGGAGAATCATGTTACTCCTGACCTCTGACCCCTAACACAAACCAGTAAAAAGGGACGGAATATATTAATGCGTTACATTCATCTGGACTTTAATTTAGTGGACTTTACAACACAAATTCATCTCTATTTATTACAGAGCCCTGGACATGCAAAGAATAATTTTCGGATATAACAGATTCATAACATTACAGGACAAAATAGTCATGGACCATGGGACCTTATGTTTCCCTGGCAACGGGAATTACACTGAGCACTGCCTGGCTTCAGCTGCAAAGACACACGCACACAGAAAGATGCTATTGGACAAACACAGTATTTTACAGGCCAATGAAATGCCTCCTTCCAAATTGGACAACTCAACAATCAAAAGACACAGCTCTGCAATACAACAGAAGAACAGAAAAATTAAAGTATGAAATATTTTTGTATTAAAATAAAGAATAAGACAGAGATGGTGGACCCATCTGCAAACATTTGTTGCTGTGGACATGCTATTCTTTTCCATTACAGCACGATAAACAAATATGAGTGTTTTCTGACTAAAGGCCGTTTGTGTGCAAATAAAAAGCTTTTGTATCTATAAACGATTATATATTAGATGTACTGTGTCATAGGGAATCTCATTAATAAAATGCTATTCGATCAGCTGGGATTTAGTATTCACATTAACAAAATCGATCTGTGTGTGTGTGTGTATTTCTTATGAAATTGTAGCCAGTGTGTTTGCTGCTTGCCATGTATTTAAAAGTGTTTATCTAATCTTTAGAATGGTTGACCAACTGGGTGAATCATGATATCGCTGCCAAGCACGTCTGTGTATGTGCACGTCACGTGTGTGTGTGTATGTGTGTGTGTGTGTGCACATCACGCGTGTGTGTGTGTGTGTGTATGTATGTGTGTGTGTGTGTGTGTGTGTGTGTGTGTGTACACAGAGCTCTGCAAACCGTAAACAGAGGCTGGTGAAACAAACAGTTGCAGGAGGCTACAAAGCGAGAAAGTGAAAGAGGAGAGATGAGACAGTGACATAACTCGATTTCTTCTTTCTTTCTATTCCAGAAGTGATGGAGGTGCTTTTAAGGTGCTTCAGAATGAATTCCAAACAGATCACACACACCTAAACACACCCGTGCGAACACAATTGATTTTTTTAATGCCCAAAAGATTGTGTGTTTGCCCTCTATCTGAGTGTGTCGTACGTCATACTAAAATGGGCTCCAAAACAAAACAGCCTGAGGAAATGTTAGCAGTGCTTTGCGTTTGCTCTCAGGTCCCTCAATAAATTTCAAAGCCACAGGGCACAGCTGTAATAAAGGCCTGGCCTGTAAATCAGCATGCACCTGCAGGGCTCAAACACAAATCCCCATCATGCCATCAGTGTAAACCCAATACTCCAGCTCTCAGATCAGTGTAAAACCTCTACTCCAGTTCTCAGATCAGTGTAAACCCAATACTCCAGCTCTCAGATCAGTGTAAAACCAATACTCCAGTTCTCAGATCAGTGTAAACCCAATACTCCAGCTCTCAGATCAGTGTAAACCCAATACTCCAGTTCTCAGATCAGTGTAAACCCAATACTCCAGCTCTCAGATCAGTGTAAACCCAATACTCCAGATCAAAGATCAGTGTAAAACCAATACTCCAGTTCTCAGATCAGTGTAAAACCTCTACTCCAGCTCTCAGATCAGTGTAAAACCAATACTCCAGTTCTCAGATCAGTGTAAAACCTCTACTCCAGCTCTCAGATCAGTGTAAACCCAATACTCCAGCTCTCAGATCAGTGTAAAACCAATACTCCAGTTCTCAGATCAGTGTAAACCCAATACTCCAGCTCAAAGATCAGTGTAAACCCAATACTCCAACTCTCAGATCAGTGTTAAACCTCTACTCCAGCTCTCAGATCAGTGTAAACCCAATACTCCAGCTCAAAGATCAGTGTAAAACCTCTACTTCAGTTCTCTTATTAGGATAAACCCCCTACACCAGCTCTGAAATCAGTGTAAACTCTGTACTCCAGCTCTCAGATCAGTGTAAATCCAATACTCCAGTTTTCAGATGAGTGTAAACCCCTACACCAGCTCTGAAATAAGTGTTAACCTTCTACACCAGCTCTGAAATAAGTGTAAACCCTCTACATCAGCTCTGAAATAAGTGTAAGCCCTTAACACCAGCTCTGAAATCAGTGTAAACCCTTAACACCAGCTGTCAGAACTTACAGTTTATAAACACTTACAGCATTTTGATGGACATGGCTTTCTCACACACAGGTTTAAGGACTGAACTTATGATTCAGCAGATATTTAGCTTGCAGCTCTAAAAAGCACGGGGATATTTCACTGCCTTTTCCTTGTTTAATTTGTTAGCTAGCTATGTAGTTTACTGAATAATTGAATCAGTCTTATTTTAATTGTTGCATGAAATGCAATATGCTAACTGATACAGATTTAGTAGTATTGGCAAGAACTAACAGCATCATGTAAATTACAAATTTTCTTTTAACTTTCAAATATGCTTTTACAAACCGTTTAAAATGAGAGTTACAGTAATTCTGGCAACATTCTGTATTCTGACCGCTGTAATCCATCTCTCTCCAAATCTTTCCACTTTTATTAAGCAATAGAAACTTAATAGTGAGTAATATCCAAGCAATTTGTCTGTTCACATGGCTCAACAATTTCTGTTTGACATATTTTACCTTATAATAAATGTATCAATATTCTCCATGAAAACATTAAAAATTCTGTAACACTACATCAATGGCCTCTATTCAACCAAAATCCAAACTCGTAAAACATATGCCCAATTTCAACAAAATAGAAACAAGCTATTATAACGTCGCCAAGCAACGTCTCAACCAGGAGCACAAATACAGAACGCACAGCCTCAGATGTGTTTATCAGCACTGTCAACCACCTCAAGAATGGCTCAGCCAATCAGAGTTCAGTCTGCACTGTCTGCTTAATAAGATCACAATAAAACAGTTTAAATGAAAAATTCTAAATATTGTATCATGAGCCAGATATTGATATATTATATGACCAGGTCCTCTTGCCTCTAACACCCACATAGAAAACCACACACACACTCTCTGCTATAATCTTGCTCTCTGTTATCTGCCCCTTGGCTGATTCTTAATGATTTTGGAAGCAGCGGTCCATCTCCTCTGGTCTGCTCTCCCTCCCGTTCATCAGCTAGATGGGCTGTTATTACAGCAGGGGTGAGTGGAGACACTCATTTCCTGTTTCACTGCCACAGAGACAGACTAAGGATCTCATGGCACAAAACACACACTCTTTAACACTGTGTGTGTGTCTTCCTCAATATCCTTTATTAGTTCAAGTGCTTCGCTATAGTTTGGTCAAATGAGTGCTCACTGCAGGTTGTGTGTGTGTGTGCGCGTGTTTGATTTGAGTCACACACACACTGTGTAGGGTTGAAACCTCCAGCTGATATCTGAAGCTAATTACTTCACTCATCGTTTTATCTGCGCTTATTTAATTAAGAGAAATAAACACACCGCACACACACACACACACACACACACACCAAACTCCATGAGGGAGCACAAACACAACACAAGCTTGGCACTCTTAAAGCAGTGTCTGTTGAAGGCTCATAACAGGGAGAAAATACTTAAATCTTAACTCAGGTATGCGGCACAATATAATTCAACTTTCAACAATCAAAAGTTACTTCATGACTTCCAAACACAACAAGCAAAATGTTCACCACTAAATCCGAAATGTCCATAAAAAAATCCAGATAAAACACATCAATACAAATACAATTCTCTAGTCAGCTCAAGCCTGTTGATAATTCATATTATGTTTAACTGTGTGTTCAGCTGTGGTTACAATTCTGTATTCATCAACAACCAATTCTACAGATCCCTAACAGCTGAAAACAGAGAGAGAGAGAGAGAGAGATAAAGAAAGAGAGAGAGATAAAGAGAGAGAGAAAGAAAGAGAGATAAAGAGAGAGAAAGAGATAAAGAAAGAGAGAGAGAGATAAAGAAGGAGAGAGATAAAGAAAGAGAGAGATAAAGAAAGAGAGAGAGAGAGCTAAAGAAAGGGAGAGAGAGATAAAGAAAGAGAGAAAGAGAGAGAGAGAGAGAGAGAGAGATCACTAAGAAGAGGCAGGGGCTCCACCTGCTGTCTCCATACACAACAAAGCACAAGGCGGAAACTCATCTTTCTCTCCAGCCCACGTTCATGAACACAAATCATTACAGATCATGTTAGTTTCATTTTGAAAACAGAAAATCTATATAACGGCCACAGAGCACAACATGACGCACACACACGTGACAGGCATTCCTACCAGAGTCATTACGCAGATATGATGACATGGCAGGAATGAGACAGGATTGGCTGAGCAGTTCCTGTAGGACAGATGGTAACATAGAGCTGCTGTGACCTCTGACCTCTCCTGACAGGGTCTCACCAGACCCCACGCAGCCTGATGGGTTTATATAACTCGCCAAGACCTGTCAGACATGCAGAAGACATGAGGCATTAGAGATCTATAAAAATAAAAACACTGTAAAAAATGTAACAACAGTCTATTTAATTTCTATTTCACTGAGAGCGAAAGTTAGGGAAGTAACAGAAAACAATGAGAAGAGAATAAGGACATAATGCGGCCTAGATTCGACCCACATTTCTCACATGAGCACCAAAGCTCAGGTAGTATACAGCATATGCGTTAACCACTAAACCAAGGCTCTATATACACGCCAGATGCACATACCTGTAGGAGACAGGTGACATGCTCCTCCTCCAGGCGCTGTTTGGTCAGAGCCTGCTCTACATCCCAGCCTGATGCTGTTGAACCCGTTCCAAAACCCGTTCCTTTGGCCCAGTACAGCTGCTGCTCCTCTGTGGTACCACCAACATGCCCACTGGAGACCTGTGGCTGAAAAACAAACACAAACTCTTGATGGTGAGGTTCATGTGAAGCCACATTCACTTAACCATCAAAAATACAAACAGAATCTGTTTCTTCATTTTTTTGGGGGACCAGTACATTTCAAATCCAAATGTTCAAACCAGATTCAAACCTACAAGCATTACAGCTGAACATCTGACATTCACTGCACCACAGCTCTGATGTCACCGGTTTTAAGACCTTCAGTTCAACACCAATGACTAAAGTCTTTATAAACACACTGCAATATTAAAGCCACAAAGACAGACAGAAGAAAGAAGAGTGTTTCTGTGTTAGCAACGCAACGGTTGTGGGTTCGAATCTCCAGGAACACATTTTAAATTTACATTAAAATGTACACCTTAAATGCACTATAAGTCTCTTTGGATGAAATTGACGTCCAAATGCTGAAATGTAAATAGAAATTTAAGAGAAGGACGAATGCCAGAGAAAGAACTGCAGTTCTTTGACTGCAGTTCTCATCTACGTCTGTAAGACAGCGCGTGTAACATTTGCTATGCCAGAACTTCTACCGCTCCAAGGACCCTCATTATGGCCCTGACAAGCCACTGCCCACCGTTCAAATCCCCATCTCTTAACCCAACCCCTCACAAACTATAAATCCACACAAACACACCACCTGCAACCCAGAGCAGTTTTTCTGAAATTTAAAACATCGATTTTAATAATGAAACCAGTTTTTGAGGGCGGGCTTCCTGAATATTGATTTTTATGGAAGCCATTCGCTTTGGTATCGGGAGTCTGATGATGGTTGTTTTTTCATTATTTCTCATTATTATTATGCTGCAGTTGTCCTTTATGAAGAGACCTTCATTTCAGCCGAAAGAACCTCCTCATAACCATTTAATGAATAAAAGGTTTCTCTACACTTTCACTTGTAATGTTGGGCACACACACACACACACATACACACACACACACACACCAAAAGGAGGTTTTGCTTTGTCAGGTTTTGCTGACTTTTGGGTACAAATTTGTCACCAATATATTGAAGTCAATGGGTGCCACTGTTGTTTGGTTCCCAGTGTACTTCACTGGGACTTTTTGGGGGAACTATTCCTTTACCTTCTAAGATCCACTCATAAATTAAAGGTACGAGGACTATGGATGTATGGATGTTCTCTGACCTCGCTGGAGTTGGCGCTGCCACTGGGAACTCTGGGAGCGTGGTGGCTGAGGGCGGACAGGCAAGCCAGGATGAGGTGGATGGCACCGATCTCAAGAGCCATTCGTCTTAACAGCAGCCCGTCGTCTGTGGTGAGCGGAGTGGAACTGAACAAGGACCGGAGGACGTGGAAGGGCAACGTCGGTAGAACGTTAGCAGAGGGAGACTGCAGGATGTGACCTTGAGTAAGAGGGACAGATGGAGAAAACGGGATGAGAAAAGTGTCTTGGATGTAGATCACTGCAGGATCTTACACATCTAGATGAAAATGGTTAGATTGTGGACAATCTGATGTGGCCTACATGTGAAGAAGGTCTTCCAGCTCTCAATGACACACTGAACTGATCTACTGATATGTCAAGCAATCAGCTGACTGTATTAAAGGTTTTACTTACTTCCTTCTCCATCATCTGTGACGCCCAGCACCAGTCTCAGCAGACACTGGGCGTGTTTTCTCTCCTTCAGCAGAACCTCAGCGTACCCTGGCAACCGCAGGAACAGGCCGAACGCTGCCAATGAATGGGCGGGGATGGGCGACATGGTCTGAACAGAGGACTTGATGGGTGGGGGCTCAGCTGCAATGGTTTCGGGTGCCTCGTAAACGAGCTCACCGGACTGCTCAATGGTGACCCACTCGAACTGGTCGCTGTCCTTGGGCTTCTCCTGCGTGGTGGACGGCACCACAGGGGCGCTGACCTGTACAGAACAATCCGGACAAACAGGCTCAGAGAACAAACATACAAACAGAAACGCTGAGCTGGCGGTCACAGGACGACCACGTAGCTTACGTAGCAGAATGCTAAGAGTGTGGAGAAACTACAACTGCGGTAGAATATATTTCAATAGAGAAAAGAAAGGTAGGGTAGGCTATTTCGGAGAGGCTAACAATAAGAAGCTAGCTCTAAAAGCATAAGCCACGCCTCCTCCAACACAAACGCATACAAAGTTTGAAAGAAACTTGAGTGATATACTAACCTGTTGGATGACATCAGGGTACAGCATGGGAAGTCTCTCTGCAATGAGCGCCAGGCCGCCCATACCTGCAAACACCTGCAGGGGCGACTGAATGGGGCTGGTCTCCAGCAGGCTGTCATCTACCGCAGCATCCAATCCCTCCTCACCCGGGGTCATGGGCTCATCATCCGGACACCCGCTCAACATCTCGCAGTGATCTACAGAAGACAGTAAAATTACTCCCAGACAGGAAACGCATCATTCAATCCTTAGCCAATAAAATCTTAACACTCCCAGCTGTAAATAGAATGTTGTCAATTGTTCACATCATAAACTGTGATGTCCAACTGGTCAGTGATGCACAATGGCTCATATCTGTTCTCGTAAATCTGATTATTCTCGTAAATCAATGTTTTTCTTTAGTGAGATTGATGAGAAAAGAGAGGGAGACAGTGGGAAGATCTGTCTGTGAATGAGAACAGTAATGAAACACCACTGCTCCCAAACACAAACTTGTTAGAAAATCACATTTCTCATTATTTAAGCCAAAACAAATCAAGTGAAACCAACAGGGTTGAGCGCAACCATGTCTTAATCAAAGTAAGGAAGTAAAACCCTGTGGAAAAGAGATTATAAAGAAATGTGAAAAGGGAATTTGGACCAATAAGATTTCACTATGGGAGGAGTCTAATTATGATCATAACGATGCATCACAATGTCTTGACTTTGTATTATAATATACTGTGAGGTGGTTAGCAATCCAGACCTGGCCAACAGTCTCCAAAATAAATCAACTCACTGCTTAGTGCGTCTCTGAGAAAATCAACAAGACAAAGAATAAGTGTTTGCAGACAGACTCTTTGTGGATTTAAGCTCTTGGGCGAGCGAAAGCTATTCTTTTGTTTTTTTTAAAACTACTGTTGTTATTTCAGTTTCAGTATTTGGTTTTGCATCAGAGACGGAGCTGTAGGGATGAGATCTAAGATCTTTCTGTCTCTGAGGTTGAGATGTAAGAACACGTGAATGTAAAACTCGACAGCCAAAAACTCTTGCCAAAAAAACAAAGAAGTTTTACTTTATACTAGAATGTAAAATCAAACAGCACTGAAGCGTCACTGGATAAGAGTGAGTGTGTTTAGTTGAGTTCTGTAGAACACCTGCAGGTCTTTAAATACACTTCACAATCTGGAGTCTGTGTCCAAAAAACAAATTTACTGCCAACAGGCTGGTCGCATCACAATAATGAGCAGGAAGTTGAGTGCAACATTCTCAACTTCCCACCAAACCTGTGGTTGGAGCATCTTCCATACACGTTCTCCCCACAGAGATGAACACATTCCAGGCAGGAAGAACAGAATTATGTTCATGTAATCAAGCTTTTGATGAAGGGATGCGGAATTAAACAGCGAGTAGAGAGAACCAATACAAGAATTTCCCAGCGTACTCAACAGTGAACCGAGACGGTCACCATTGCCAATTTGCCGAAGGGGATGGAAAGGATCCCCCAGGCACCCTCACTAAACCAAAAACTGATGCCAAACTCCATGGGTGCCATCAAAGACAGACTCCTTACTGAGCCAAACAAATCAACAAACACACTGTGCTAATGATATGAAATTAAATACAAAAGCTTCTGTTTAGTGGAAAAAGTAAACTAGCATCAAAGCGTCCCAGACAGAAGACGGGCTCAGAGTTTAGCCCGCATGATTCACTGACAGGCGCGACACATCAGCTCCCCGGCGTCAAGTCGTGTTTCTGTCTTGACTGAAAGCAAAACACTGTTACACGGTTTTAAACGGGACGCATGTGGCGTGTCATAGTGCAGTAACATGTCTTAGGTTGACAGCCGCCCCATTTTTATCCTGGAGACACTGCAGAGCTAATATAGCCGGTTATTTTTCTATGCGTCTGAAATCAAGTGATTCCATTTACAAAGATCACTCAGGTTAGAACACCATCCTGTTACAGGTATTATTCAGCACTGTGCTGGGTTAGCAGAAATCTAATGCTCGTCAGCTTTTGTTGGGACTGTGTGTGACGTGTATAAGGACACACAAACACACACTCAACGTTTGCGTGTTCCACCAGGGCAGAATCAATCAGTCCATCTGCTGATGAGTAGCGGCTATCCTGAAGGGAGGGGGCGATAGAAGGGGGCTGTCAGTATCAGTATGTGGGTGGCGCTTTTTTTTTTACCCATGTACCCCTCAGAAAACATGAACACCACTGACAGAGCAAAGCAAAGTCAATTGACATTTGACAATGCAGGACACTCAGGGAAATGTGTGTGGGCACACGCAAGCACAAAAACGCATCGACCAATCAGGTTATTCCTTCCTTGGCTGACAGATGCGGGGGCGGAGAGCTAAAAATTGCAGAAGAGTTTTGGGTGGGAACTTACTGAAGGTCTACAGCCGCAATTCTCAAATAACGCACACACACAAGTGTACATACGCAGTACCAAAACTAAATGTCCATTTTAACACACACAGACGTCTAAAAAACTCATTTCTCCTGGCTCATTTTTGCTATCGAGTGCAAAATAGCAGAATTAGTTGATGCAAACTAAGGATCATGTTCTGTGATACCTTTCTCTGTACGAAGTCTTTTGAAGGAATCAGTCTTGGAGAGGCCAGGGTCTGAGATGACCTTTGACCCCAGTTTGACCATCAGGTCAATGGAGCGGTATCCCTGAGGAAGTTTACGCTCGTACAGTAGCGTCAGCAGCTGGGCCAAGGTCATCTCCGGGGGCAACGGCTGACCTGGAAGGAAACAGTTCAAAGTTTGAGCCCGAATTGTGTTCCACAGAAAAAAGAAACTTTGTAATTGACATTCCTAACAGGCTGTGCGTCTCTGAATAAATGCAGTGAGGTGAAGGGGCAACCAGACAAGAACAAGCAGTGATGTGACCTCTACACACATCTTAATCAGCATGGAGGTGCGTGGGATGAGAGATGAGATGGAAGACAGAGAGAACGGAACGGCCGAGAGGCCTGGACAGAATACAAGAAAGTGACGGAGAGAGAGAGACTGTTTGTACCCGGCAGTAGTTTGTGACAAAGGTGGAAGACAGGCACGCTGATGGTTTTGGCAGACGGATCGACTCCCGAGGAAGCTGCCAGCTTGTCGCTGAGGACACGCCCTCGTCGAGACGGGGGACGAGGAGGGGTGGACAAGGCTCTTTTCGACTGAGACTTGAGACCTGAGAGAAAGAATTCAGTAAGTGACTGTAGTAAATAGTTGATGTTATGTTGTGAGTGTTGTTTAGCTAAATGCCTAAATGTAACACGTGCTATGTGGTTGCTAAGGTGTTGCTAAGGTGTTGGTGGAGGTGGGTTTAAGGTGTACCTGAGGCAACAACAACACTGTAGTTGTCCTGGAAACCATTATCAGCCCTCATCTTTTCTTTCTCCTCATGGTTTTTCTTCTCTTTATCCTCCTTCTGTTCATTGATCAGTTTGGCTGTGATGCTGGGTGTATCTGAAAGGTTAAAATTGAAAAATTGTAAATGTCATTTCAGTGTATGGTTCGGCCTGCAGGTTTAAAAAAATACACTGTGATTTAGAGACCCATGTGAATTAATGTTTAACTAACAATCTGAATTATTGATGGTAGAGATATAATATGCCCGCAAAGATACAGCATCCATAACAAATAAGAAGTCCATGTCCTGCGAGGGCCTTCAATCAGTGGAAGTGTGACGTTAGCATGACAATAGCGCTGTGCTAGGCCACAGCAGGGCCTGCTTAAATTACAGCAGCTGAAGACAACATCCGCCACACTTAGGGTCTCAGGAGAGAAGTCATTTATCATGCACACACACATACATGCACATATGATATCTGATGGGCGTACCGCATGGCTGTTTAAGCCCTACACACTTTGTGCACCAGACCCTGAGAGTCAGCCGCAATAACTAAAATTAATTAATCTAATCTGAGCTAAACCTCCTTTTGGGGACGTCTTAATTTGTAAAAACACTGTAAAAATACAGTAAAAGTTTTTTTTATTGTAAAAATACAGAAAGTTTTCTGTTGGGGTTAGAGTGTGAGTTAGGGTTAGCTTATATTGTTTATAACTAGCTTCACCAAAAACAATAGTAGTCTAGGGAATGTCCTTATTTTAAAAGCCTAAATAGGGACTAGTGTGAAGATTTATCCATGTAACTAACTAGAGTGTGCCTGATTCTTGTAGACGGTGGCTCTGTTTCAAAGTCTAGTGAATTATTTCTGTAGGCAGCATCTCAAAACATCACAAGCACACTCCACTAGACAAAGTCTGTTACATAAAATAGGCAACTTAATGGCACTGCCTCCTGTGACAACTCATTACAGTTAAATTGTAATTCCGCGTGGTGTGTATCCTTTGCAGAAAAAGCAATCCCAGAATGCACTTCTCTAAACCCAGTGGAAGAAATAATCCATAAACAAGAGTATAAATAGATTCATAGAACATATTAATAAAAATATCAATGTAGCTTGTGTAGTAATAAATGTTTTCATACCTGAGACGCGGTCCAGTACTTCAGACAGTGTGGTTGAGATGGGCAGATGAAGTTTGCGGAACTTGTGGCCCGCGCCGTACATGGGGTGCTGGATCACATGACTGGTGGCATTAATCCGCCCTTTATACAGCTGAACCCAAGACAGAACAACACAAAGAGAGGTGAGGTCATGTTTAGTCTGAGCATAAATCTATTAACCTATCAGGTTTGAGAACATGGAGAAGAGTGTTTGTAGAGCTTCTGAGATGTTCTTGAGATCTCTCACTGAACTATACTGACACAGACCTGTGCAGGTACAGTCATTGTGTCTTTAGTTTAAACGATGGGGGTAAAACAGTTTGTGTGCAATTGCATTTAAAATTCTTGTAGCTGTTAAATCTATGTATCACAGCACATACAAAAGAAACCTAATGTGTATCCTTGAAGATTTCCACCTTGTGGGGTTGACGTGAGGCCGTCCAGACACCAGACGTCTCACTCCACTTGAAGGTGGAGTTGAAGGTGCAACAGAGGGGAAAATGAAAACCCTGCCTTTGAGAGGACGCAGCGAATCGCACACGCTCCGACTGGATCTAATTGTAAACATTAAATTTTAAGAGCTCCTCCGTCTGGTCTCTCCGTAAAAGCCGGAAGATTAATCTGAGTTGAAACGCACACTGTCCCGCTGTAATTTACTGGAGAAATGACCTGCTGAATGGCTCGCCGGCTAAAAAAAGACGGCTTATGTCTTTACGATTTGGCCTGGTTCCAGTTTGGCAGGCTGGGGATGGCCATAACTCTATATGTCAACTAAGGGATAAGCTGAGAATGTCCTCCAACATTTAGACTATGTTAAAGAGGAAGATCTTTCTGCTACTAGTGGCACTAAACAGAACTGCAAAAGTAATAAAGTGTTGTCCAAACAGACTGCCAAAACGCTCCATTGGCTCCGCCCCCAGGTCACACTGCTTAATCACACAGGCCCTAAAACTCACGCTGTTGGCTCAGTTGAAAGCTGACTTGAAACATTACGAGAAACAGAGAAATGTTTTAAAATTCACAGAATTCAAACTCTTAAAAACATCAGCCTATGACTGACTTATAATCTCTGCACATAAAATCAGGATGAGAAACAATATATGAAGTTTTAACACTTAGATTTAATATCTGATGAGAATCAAGCCTAAATGTATGTTGTTTAACTAGCAATCTCAGCACCACATCTGTATAGACGCATGTTGACTCAAGGGTGAGTGACATTGATTTGAGGTTAATCCTGCCCCCTGGTGGCTGTCTACGGCAAGAGCAGAATGAATTTGCTTGAGGTTGTGGAGATTTAAATCCCTCTGAGATGATGTTACGGTCAGAGTCATTTTCCTTGTAAGTGAAGAAGATCTTCTGGGCTTTACAGCAACAGTCATGAATTATTTAACAGACAAATCAAGCAGAATAACTTCTATATAAATTTAAAGATGGATTCTTGGAGCGTGTGTGTGTGTGTGTGTGTGTGTGTGTGTGTGTGTGTGTGAACATACCGGGCAGGGAGACTGGAGGAAGACAGTAACTTTCTCATCCTCAAGCATGAGTTGTAGGAAGAGTCGACGGATAAATCCAGAGATGTTCCCTGAGACCGGAATGTTCCTTTGCTGAGGAGCTGATTGGAACAGCTCACACAGAACCTTTCCAACCAGAGAAAATATTTTGATTTAATCCAAAGTGCACTACACTAATCAAAGTAGCATTTCAGTTAACAGTATTAAGTTAACGTTCAGATATCTGTATTCAGTTTTAAGCAAAGAGGTATTTTTGCAGAAGGTCAGGCACCTTTTAGATGTTTCTATATTACTGTATAAAAACGTATAGCAGAAGATTATGCAGTTTTTATTCTGATTTCAATGACTGAAAATGGCCGAAATCTCATCATCAGTGGAGATCCCTATTGTAAATTTTTTTGCATACAATTAGTTTAACAGTCAAACAAACAGAAGCACTGTGGACACCCTTTACCTGTGCCATGAGCCTCTGGTTGTTTGGATGGCAGGAGATGCATTGCAGGAAAAAAGCTACGGTGGCGTTTTCAAGGGCGGTTCTCTGCTGTGTGGTCAGTCCACTGCTGCGACTCGCCGACGCCAGCAAATGCGACGGCCCCGAGGCGTGAGGCAGGCCGCTGGCGTGTGAGGTACCAGCTGACGCCCCACGTCCGGTACTGGAGCCGCTGGAGTTAGACGCCCTGCTGGCACTGGAGTGGCAGAGCAGAAACAACAGTGCTGTCCAGAGTGGGTTCACCTCCGGCCCGCCCAGCCAGTCCTTCATGGTGTGACTGTTTCCTACTTCTGTTAGGAATCGCAAAACAGGGGCTGCCAGCTCGGGAGACAAAGGCAGCTTTTTGGTGGTTGATGCTTGGTTGTGCGCATGCGAGCGTCTCTCAGCTTGGGCGGAGAATCCCGAAGGCAACGGAAGGTCACCGCTGACCAGAAGGTTACAACAAAGGTCGGCTAAGCTGCGGACCAGCAGGGATGGCAAACCGGAATCTAAGAGCTGCTGAATGGCACTGGGCGACTGGGACGCGGCCGCCAGGGTCACCAGCTGGCATTCGGAGAGCGAGAAGGGCACAGTTATGGGGGTCCGGGCATGTTTGGAATCATCTGTGAGAGAGGCGGCACTGTTTAAATCGTGCTGCTTTTTGCCGTCGTCCGTCATGGCCATGCGATGCTGATCATTTGTCTGGGCAGCAGGTGGCACCACAATTCCCATCCAGGACATGAGCAGAGAGAAGTAACCAGGGTGAATGTGACACATGGAGCACAGCAGACTGTCCACTGCTTTCTTTAAAACCATGTTGGAGGGCAAAGACATGGACCAGTTGTACAACAACCTGTGAGATGGAGAAACAGAGAAGTAACAGTCAGTGTTTGTGAAGATCTCAAATGAACAGTTCAGACAGATCTTAAAACAATCATGATTTACTAAATCTCACATCCTTCAATGTCAAAAAACAGTTCAACCAAATATGAAAATTCTGCGTCAAGAACGCACCAAAATTTGTCAGAATTTCTCGTTTGGCGTTTCATTGAACAAAGATGATTATACAGGTTTGAAAAGACACGAGAAGTAAATTTTTATGGTTTGGCTGAACTGTTCTGTTAATCTGATGGTGTTTTATTTGCTTCATATAGAAGGTTGAGGCTGTTCCATGCACAAAATATTCATAAATATTGAAGATTTATGAAAACAGTGAAATATATTTTCTCAACCTTTCTCAAAACACACCTCAGGCATTAACACACACTCATTCAAAACTCTTACTGCTTAAAGAGGAACATTTTGTACTGCTCGACTGCAGAGCAAGTGTGTGTTCATCTGACTCACTCAAACAGCTCTCTGTTGAGCAGCCCGGGCAGGTCGTAGTCCACAGGCAGCTCATAACTGTGCCATAAGATGGAGGCCACGCAGTGCAGGTGTGATGGGGACGGCATGAGCAGGCCGTACTCCTGTGAGGGTGGAGCGCTCGCACCCGCGTATCCTGTCTGAGAACTCTGCTTTAGGGCGGCCACACGGGAAGAATCATACACCCACTGCAGTAGAGCCTGGATTCTACAACACACACACAATAAAGAGCTTAAGAAACACAGGTGAGACTGTGTGTAACTCCTGTACAGGTGTATTATAGATTAGGAAACAAACTATTGGCGCTTAAGGGGTTGCAAACAAAACATGAGAACCAGCCTGGTTATGCGTTTAAAGCTAGGTTGCTAGGTGTTGTAAATTAGGACAACTGCTGACCTGTCTTTGGTGCCGGGGTCCTGAGTGGTGCCCAGCTGATAGAGGATGTCTATAGTGGAGTCTGATGACAGGCCATTTAACCTCCCGAAGAGCAGCGGACTGTTCAGATCTATGAATAAAATAGCACCAATCAGATAGATCACAAAAGAATGACCAATTAGATCAAGAGGAAATGGACCAATCAGATGCTGAGAAGGTTCCTGATTTGTAGAGAAATTAGTGATGTAAGAGTGGGCGGGTCCTTACTGGCCAGGTCAGTGCCGGATGCAGCGCAGTTGCGCAGCAGGATGTCAATGAGTTTGAGACCTATGCGTGTGGACTGCAGGCCGATCTTCACCAGCACCGCCTCGATGTTGGGCGAGTGCATCCCGCAGTATGGGGACATGAGGAGGGCGGCACAGGTCTGCAGAAGATTCGCTGTGGGAGCAGCAG
Organism: Ambastaia sidthimunki; assembly: GCA_036877625.1. Lineage (NCBI taxonomy): Eukaryota > Metazoa > Chordata > Actinopteri > Cypriniformes > Botiidae > Ambastaia > Ambastaia sidthimunki. The sequence goes on along the minus strand of JAZGTK010000125.1, from coordinate 69,310 downwards.
CGCTGGCCATCATGGCCTCCAGATCAGAGACGTGAGTCAGGCAATGATGTAACAACCGCAACCAACCAATGCTGAGAGAGAGAGACAGAGAGAGAGAGAGAGACTATTAAGTCAAAATTCAAGTAAAAATCAACTGACTTCATGGTATGACTTAAATCAGAAAGACCATCAATGTGTTTTTGATGATACTCTAAACCAATAAAATAAAATAATAAATTAAATAAAATAATATTAACCCTAAGGTGCACTGGCTTAAAAACTAGCTTTCACTATTTTATCCAGTTAATGGTGAGTTTATGGACAACAGTGCTCATTAACACAAGCGATTCGATACCTGGTTTTGGAGACCTGGTCTTCTGAGGGCAGGAAGGGATTGTTGACTGTGGCTGAGGAAGTGTTTCCAAAAGCGGTGAGGCCCAGTAGTTTAATCTGCGAGAGACCCAACGTGCTGGCGTCCCGCGGCCGGTGCAGCCTCAGACACACGGCAGACGCCACCTCTGCCTTCACCAGCTGGAACTTGATGTAGGTGAGGCCACTGGTGATGACCGGGTTCGACAGAGGAAGCATGTTCACACCATCTGCACTGATCTCCACAGACACTGAAGATGGGCAAGCTGGAAAGAGTGGGGGGCAGGTGAAAGAGAGAGAGAAAGCGTGAGAGAACTGCTTAATATTTGAGCAGTAAATAATAGCACTTCTGTAATTTTATTTATAAGAGCATAACATTTACAGGTGTACATCGGTGTGTTGTTTTGTTATTCTTTGTTATTCAAAACACACTTACTGGCGAGAGATGCCAGGTGTGGCTGGATGTGAATCTCTTTGAGCAGAACGGCAGCCGGCAGGTGGATGGTGAGGTCACACCAGGCTTCCTCAGGAAGAAAGATGTAGGACCAAGCAGCAGAACGGGCCCGTCGATGTGGGGGCGTGGCTTGCAAAAGCACTTCGGCCGGCTGCGCTGTGGGACTGCTGGAGGTGATGGTGCCTACAGAGAACCAAAAAACAGCTTTCTTAAAATAAATCCAAGATGACAAAATTTGACATTGTCATGCTCAAGAAACTAGGTTTATGTACCAAGAGGGGCGAAGTTGTGCAGCCCCTCGGCGTTGTCTGGTTCAGAGGTTAACACCCGTGCTTTCAGACTGCCATCTGCTGCTTTGCCAGGTCCAGAGTCCAGGAACTTCATGATGGTGGACACCATACTACGAGCTGTGTTTACAATGGCTCGGGTGCTGGTGACCATGTTGTTACAAATGAGCTGCACACCGCCTAAACACAATATGAACAAAGTATTACATTATAGAGAACATTATATAGACCACATTTGCAATACAGACCCCAAGCAAACTATTTTAAGGATTTAATTACAGGTGTTTGCATACCCATGTCGTGGAAGGCTTTCAAAGCCTCGCTGGTGTCAAGCACTCTCAGAATAAACCACAATAAAGGCTCAGAGAGCTGACATGTGGACAAAGAACCCTGCAGAACCAACAGAAAACCTATTAGAGAGACATAATCCTTCATAACATTTTAAAATAAAACAAAGTGGTGTGTGAAACTGTATTTCTTATAAATTAGTCTGAAATTACTATTAATCTAAAAAGAAATTAACTGGCCTCCAATTTCTTTTAGAGGCCAGCCTTATTTTAATAAAATTATTCTTATATATGTTTTTAATTTTATGAACAGAAAAGACAAAAGTTTAATGTACAAAAAATTGGTTCAAAAATTCCTTGAATATGTGTGAGGGTTTAGACTTGCTTGGACAAACTGCTCCTAAGCTAGTTTCTCAAACTCATCAAAATTCTAATCAACACATGACCCTCACTGGCTCATACAGAGTGTGTGAAACATAAGCAGTCTTACCTGTCGGCCCATGTACCCACAGGCCATGTATGTGAGTATGGGCTGCAGCATGACCTGGACTGATGTGGCTCTTTTACTCAGAGTGGTCAGGATGGAGAAGAGACCGTCGCCCACTGAGATTGCATCCAATCCACCATGAAAGTTCTCATGTTTGGTCAGATGGAGCCCACTAGCACCTGTTTAACACAGAGACAATACATTCATAAACGATCAAATCCATGAAATGGAATATTTGATATCCATGACTTATATGTACCTGGTTTTATTTGTTAATGTGTAAGATTATTTGCATAAATGCAAATGCTTCTAAAATCTGTTCTCTTAATGGCAGAAATTACATTTAATTCACATACAATGCATTTAAACTTTAGCTACAAGAAAGCTTAGGAAAAAAATCATGTGAGTTTTGTGTACCAATAATCATAGCCATGGCGCTGCTGTTGCACTGTCCCAGAGCAGACAAGATCTGACTCATTATCTGCTGATTGGCCAAAACCAGGTCTGCCACGCCCACTGCCGGTCCCTGGTGCTGTGCTGCCCCTGCAGCTCCACCCTCTTTGCTTCCGCACACCTTCTCTTCATCCGAGACGCTGTCTGTGCCTCCGCTGGCCGGGGGCAACCTCCCACTGAACTCTCGATCGCCCGACAGGGGCAACATCACCAGGGTATTGATCAGCTTCAGAAGGTCAAACATCAGCTGGTCACGTGTGGTCTCGCCGCACACAGCTTTGGCATCACCAGGACGAATGATGTTGGCAAACAGCCCCCCGAAACAGGCACGGGCGCCAACAGAGCTGTCCGAACCGCTGCGTGAGACCACCTTATCCGAACACGTGATGTAGTGGTGAACCAGGAAAGTGATGGACTCAATGACGGCTAAGATGGTGGTCACAGAAACCACCTCAAAGTTTTGCTCCAGAGTGAATTCCAAAAGCTTCACCTGGGCATCTAATGGACCCTGACCGGACTGGAAAGGCCCCCTACGAAAAGAAAAGAGGGTATAAAGTTTAATCGCCCTAATGTCAATATACATGAATCAATGAATTCAATGATTCAGATGTTGTTGAGACATCTCACAGCAGGTTTACTGCTAGAGTAAATTATTTTTTAAATCGCCATAAATTAATGACAAACACTAGGCTAATTGCAAATGTATGTAAATTAAATGTAAATTAAGTACCTCTCTGTGGACAAGATGTGCAACAGCTTGAGCAGAAATTCGCTGAACATCTGGGGACATGTGGAGGACAGGTGCACCTGTAACCTGGTCAGGAACTCCTGTAAGGCTTGTGTGGCGGTGGGGCCGACCTGAAAAAACAAGACAAAAGTGGACAATCAGAGGATGAATAACATCTCCAATTAATCTCCAATTACACACGTCATGAATTCCAGACACGTTTCATAAGACAGAGATGGTACCTGTGAGCTGTGCTGACTGGTACCGTGTGGGTTTCCTCCAGACAGGAACCGTACGAGCACATGCACAAGTGTGGGGTCAGACACCATCTGCTGGGCTGTGCTCTCCTGCACACCCAACCCACTGCTGGAGACTACAAAGAGAACACACACACACGGTGGATGTTAAACGAGTACATAAAAAATGGGTCACCAGACTGTTTGCTTTTATAATCAGGCCACAGAGGGGTGGCACATTCAGATCTGCTGAGCTGGTGGGATTTCTTCCAAGAAAAAACAACACTGCAGCACACACACATTGAGGAAAAAAAACTCACCGCTGGCGGGCATGTTGGTCATGAGGGTGAGACTGTGCAGGACGAGACACCATGTTCTCAGAGATGTGTTTGGATACCAGGCCAGCACAGAGAGAAAGCTGCTGATAGAGGCTGACAGGGAAATAATCACAGTCATTACAAATGCACACCACGCTAATAATCTGACCAATCACTGTGGTTCTTCCAAAATAACCAAAGAGGAAAGAAGAATCTGATTGGTTGTGGTATTTGAGATGTTGCAATCATTAGTCACTTGCAATCACACAAAACGTGCATGAATGATTTAACAGATATAGTTGTTAACAGTATACTTTGGGGTAGCAACACACAATGATGCCATGTGTTTGATCACAGGAGCTTTAAAAAAATCTTTGCAATTGACATTTGTTTTAGTTTTATGATAAACATAATAAAAAACCAAAGTAGATTATAAAATCCTCTGCAAAGACCATAGAGCTCAGAAGAGCAGACCCTCTGTTATGGTAATGTTTCTGTTATGGTAAATGTTCATTGATGTCACACCTTGGTTTAGTGGAATTGTGGGTATTCTACTGGCGTTGAAGAGGAAGATGTCTGAACCGTTCTCTTCTGAGCCTCCAGAGCAAGAACTCAAACTCAGAGTCAACCACAACTGAAGCAAAGACTCCAGCTGAATAGAGAGAGAGAGAATAGTTATTGTTTTGCTGGATGGTATCTGAATGAGTAAAAAGCATTGCAGAATGATTGTGGATGCAGGTGACCAAAACAAACGTGTGCACGTACCTGAACATGGTGGACTTGCAGTAATGAGAAGAGTTTATTGAAGCAGGTGCTTAACATGGGTATGGAAGTGGGCTGTACCATCAGAGCACTGCTGGGGGGAGAGCTGTGGAACCCCCCACGCAAGAGGGAATCGTCTGTTCCGTTTGCAGACTGAGCCACTGAGAGAAAGAAAGGGAGGACCGAAGAAACAAAGACAGACACAAAGAGCCATTAATTAAACAGAACATACAAGCTTGATGAAGTTTAACATGTGAGTGTTTGTTTTGTATTTGTACCTGAGGGAAATGTGGATGTTAACGCCTGCAGTATGGCATCGGCCTCCAGTGTGGCCATCATCTTCAACATAAGCTCCGCCTGCTGTTCTAATCCAACCTCCAACCGGGCGTCCAGAGCTGTGGTAGATATTCAAGCACTTCACACTCTAACTTCATCAATCCTTTTATTTTAATCCTTCATTTCCAGATGTTCCTCACCTTGAGACACAGACACTGAAAGGCTTTGAGATCCAGGTTTCTCAGCCACGGCAGCTGCAGGGGGTTTGGACACAGGTATGCCCACGCCCCCCGTGTAGGGGTTATAACTGTAAGAACCGTAGTCAGCACCCCAGTAATCATACCAGGTACTGCTGATGGGCTGCAAGAGAGAACGTAAAAAGAAAAACAACAACAACAAAGATCTCAGACACATGCCTCTGAGAAAATAACTTAAAACATGAGCATTAATGTAAATCAGTTCAAAATTCTACAACCAATCAACTGTTTACACCATACATGCAGAGAAGAAGAGGAAGAGAAGAGGAGGAAAGAGAAGAAGAAAAGAAAAGGAAGAGAAGGAAGTAAAGAGAAAAAGGAAGTAAAAGAGAAGAAAATACAGAGATTCGTACCTTAAAAACCTTGGCGGCGAGTGGATCTTTTTCCAAATCAATATCTAAAGGATCAATATCAACATCCATCAAGTCTTGAAGCAAGTCAAAGTCAATGTCTTTATCTTTTTCCAAAGATGACAGTGGTGAAGCACCTTTGGGCAACGAAAAGACCTTCAATATTGCAAAAGCGGAGGATGCCAAGCGGTCAAACTCCTCTTAAGATGGACAGGGTGTCCAAACAGTGGATTGCTGACTCATTTACAACATTACTTTTAAGTTCCATTTGAAACTCTTTACATAAATTTACCCCAAAGAGAAAAGCCTTTAAATATTTCTAATAGAAACTTTGAAAAGAGTCAAATCATCTGCACTGTTTTGGCCCCGTGTCCACTGCATTGTCCCACCATTACTCTTCATAACTTCTCAAAACAAATCACAAAACACAAAAAACATGCATGCAGCTGAAAGACGGGGAATCATCATAAACAAAAATACAGGTGAGGTTCTGTGAGAGGTGACGTGCGATTCGGGCGGAGTTACCAACGCACTTTGGAATACAGAGGACGTCCCGGGTGTACCTGCGATGATATCAGGTCCTAGTGGCTCATCAATGGTCTCCACGAGGGAGATGGGCGTCGGCTGGGGGAGGGAGTCATCCGCATCCACCACCACAGAGGAAGAGGCGGCCCCAGCTTCATCAGACCCCGCCCCCTCCATCCCATCCATACACACTGGAGACAACAGCTCTCCTACAAATACATGTCAAGCATCAGTCACCGAATTCATTCTTTTGAAAAACCATTATTTTTTCCCCAACGTCTAGACCAACCTGAGAGGATGTCCTGTAGCATGCAAGTGAGAGAGTACTGGGCCCAGGCTCCGCCCCACGAGATATCCCCACGGTTGAAGTCTGTTCCCACTAGTAACAGCAGTAATCTCTCTAGCTGTTGCTCTGAAACCACTTCACACAGGTGGATTGTGGGTCGGGTGGCATTTGCTATCCTGGCCAACACCTGAGCAGGTGGAAGAGAGGTAGAACATTTAAGCTTGGTCTCCTCTACAAACATCTTTCCAGAGCTACAAAGAGTCTACAATAAGTTACGAGACTGCAGGGCAATGGCCAATCCAGTAGATAAGCAGACAAGACCACACCTCTAAAAACAATAAACATGAAGAACTGCACCTTGCAGACAAAGAGCAGCAGGTCAGCATGGCAGGTGAAGTCCATGGAGAGGAGGAAAAGAGCTAGCTTCTGAACCACGCAGATGCAACGCTCGTGAGATAGCGTGAAAGGCAGGAGCTCCACTTCAGGTGTCTCTTTTGCCACTGATGTCTCAGCATCCAGGGTGGAGCGTGGCCATTCGGCCGTCCGCCTTAACCGGATCAGATCCTTAAAGTGCTACAAGCAAAGCAGAACCACATCAGGAACCATAAGTAATGTCTCCAAGATGAGTTTTACCTTAAGTAAGTCTTACCTTAGATGTGGCTTGTTTAAGTTTGGCCTGTTCCACCAGCAGCTTGTAGGAGGAACCTTTGTTGCTCTGTATTTTCTCTTTCTCAATTTGCTCCACTAAAGCTTTCTGTTTGGCTTTCAATAGATTTAGCTGCTGCAATAAAAACAGAACTGATCAACTAAGGCCAAAGCCTTCAACAGCAGGTTTCAAGACGTTTCTCTAATAAAAACACCCTGCACTGTCGAAGGAAGTTTGTGCGAGACACGTGTACCTGTTTGTGGTGCACTAGCTGTTTGCGGATCTTGCGTGAGTACAGTCGATCTAAACTGCTGTTGCTGCCTTTGGCTGATCTGCTTGGGTTCTGAGACTGCAGATTGTTATTTATGAAGCTCCACTGGTTTCCTGGTGTTATTGAAAAGATGAAAACAAAGATATAAGACAACAGAAGATAAATGCATCTTCACACAATCTGCATTCAACACTTTGATGTTTCAGCCCTTTTTATCCTGTCCAGTCTATAAAGATCGAATCCACAAATCCGTGGATGACCTTTTTGTCTTTCTGGAGTCCCACCTGTAAAAGATCTTTCATCTTATCTGCAAAAAGATAAGACTTTGGTCTTTTTCAAGTGAAATTCTTTTTTTTCCTAAACTTTTTTTTCCCTAGAGTCTCACTTGTCAAGATACTTAAGGTATTCTTTCACCATTTCTAGTCTGACCTGGGAAGGTTCTCCATTTCTCCCTCTCTAGAACTTCTCCTGTGAAAGTTCTCTCTTTCTTCCTCTCTACTTTATCATGAGAAAGATCTCTTATTCTCAGTCTCACCTGTGAAGGATCTCTCCCTGTCTTTAGCACCCAGAGGTTTCTTAGCTGCAGAAGCTTCATCTTCCACACTGGCCACATAGTCGAGCAGTCGAGAAACCAGCATGACGACCCAGCTGATCATGGGGATATCCAACACACCTATGAACAAACAAGCAAACATGTGATACGTACATGACATCTAACACTTTAAGAAATGTAATTACACAGAAACACACTCACCTTCTGTCCTGCGAGGCTGGGCTGCAGTAGTCTGTTGCAGAGGAGATAACAGTGTGTCCAGCAGGTTCAACAAACCCTCCAGAACTCCACTGTTACTCAGAGATCTTTGGCCAATACAGGACAGCAGCATAAATACCCTGAGGAAATAAACAAGCTAGGTTAAGTGACTCAAGCCATCTCGATGACAACTTAAAGCTGAAATCTGTAACATTTTCCTCTCTAGCCCAATCTCTGTTTCAAACATAAAATTTCGATGAGTTACTTGTGGGGTTATTTTCTTAACATGGATGACGAGTTTTAATTCTAAGCAACTACTGTAAGAACAAGCTACAAACACTACACAATCCTCAGCACTGACATTTGAGATATAACAGCCAGGTGTTTTGTTTACGAACGTGATGTAAAAAAGGGACATTCCCTTTTTGAACACTGACCTGTTATGTACTGATTTTTGTTCATTTCTAACAAAAAAGTTACAGACTCTAGCTTTAAGGAACCCAAACATTATTTCAATGGTTCAAGTGTATTAAATGGTGAGTGCGGTTCTTTAGTACCTGTCCTGGGGGAAGATGAGAAGCTGTTCAGAGTTGTAAAGCTCCTGCAGGACGTTGGACAGAAACTGGCCCCACCACCTCTCGCCCCCACAGAGCTGGACCAGTAGCAGCCCCGCATGCAGCCGGATCTTGGGGGTCCCACTGATACACAACTGCTTGAAGAGCTCTTCACACGCCTGGGCGTGAAACGTGTTCTGCAACACCGAGGGCACAGACTGACCTGAGAGATAAGAGAGAGATGGAAAACATTATTTTTATATCAGTGCTGATGTAAGTGTCACTCAAGACTCTAAACTCCTACTAATCATTGGAAATTTGTGAGGGTGTATCATCCATGAGACAGTTTCACTTACAACCACCTGTGTGAACTCACGCAGCACAGTTAATAATGGACAACTAAAAGGTCAAATGATTTCTTCTCTTTCTTTCTCTTACAGACACAAACGACCTGGAAACTTACTGACTTCATGAAACACTGTTTGCAGTGCATTCAAAGTCTGTAATAGAGGCACAAGCGCTGAAGAAAATATCCAGCAGGAAATCATGCAGGCTGGATCTTTATCCATCAAAAGACAAATTACACTGGATTTCAAAAAAGTAGGCCATGATCTCATGGTTAAATATGATCTCATATGGCTTCGATTACGTCACAGGATAATGTTTCTTCAATGAGACACAGTTGGTATGAAAGATACTGCCAACAAACACTTTTGTCTTTAGATTAACCTGAAATGTCACTCAATACTTTGACTTCGTCTTGGAACTGTGAGGTGATGTTCAGACTAGTTCCCTCACCATTACAACAGTGCAGCAGGCTGAGCAACGTATCTAACAGGTATCTGATGATGGTTCGGAGCTGCTCTGTGGAGGAGTTCTGGACCAGCTCTCTGGGGTCGTAGCTCTCAGGCAGGTGTTTGCGGGTGGCCCCCAGTGACACGCGAAGCCTTTGAACGGCGTGATGGGCCAGGTTGAGCTGTAGCTGAAGCTGAATGCAGTCTTGGTAGGCGGAGAAAACGCGGGAATCCTCTTCTACGGCTTTATCGGGCTTGCGGAGGAAGTACTGTGCGTTATTAGCGCTGTTGAGGGGTGGGAGGTCGATGTTCTGAAGCAGAGTCTCAAGGCGATGACAGGCCAGGTTATATCTACACAAGAGATTAGCATTTTTAAAACAGCATTCATTTAGACAATTGTGAAAAAACGTTAAAGCTTTGTAGCTCACTGACCTGCACTGAATGTCTTCCTGTAGGGCCACCATCATGGACAGATGCTGATCCAGGTCTGGCTGGCTGGCAGCTTCATTCTCACCTCTCAATGGATCATGCATGAGCTTCAGTTCACTCTCCCATGGCAGGATGTAGGTGTGGCCATAGTAGAAACCCAATGGGATTTTAGCTCGGGCATTAGTGCTGCCGTACCGACCAATCACAGTGATCTGGGGAAGGGGCAAAGAATGCAGATTGTCACTACAGCGTATACAATATACTGCTATTTCTTGATCATTTAGTCAGAATGAATGTGTTTGAACCTTCATGAATCTGCAGACTGGAGGGGGCAGCAGGTCATGTAGAATGAGAGAGTGTGTGCTAATGTCTGTGGCGACCACAAGTCGCCTCCCGTCCACTTCTTCCCCAAGAGTCCAAATGTCAATAGAAAGGGAGGCCAAATCAGCACACGTGGGAATCAAAGCGTCCGTCAACAAAACTGGCCGCCCAAAATCTAGGGTTACAAACCGCCTTGCACCTAAGAAGGAAGAACATGTAGAGATCACTTTAAAGATTACAAAAGAAGCCTATAGTCTAATCAAGATTTAGGCCTCTAGAAATAGCGTTCTAAAAAGAGCGTTCTTGACAGCTGTTAACAGAGATGAACTGACATACCTGAGTGCATTCTCTCAATTATGATGGACTGGTGTGGTGGAGGCTGCAGGAAGTGAGAAGCTTGCGAGATTGCCAATGCCAGACCACTTCCCATGGGGTTCTACAAAAAGAAACATTGAACATTGTTAAATATTAATCTGTAATCAGTCATGTTAATCAGGATGAGGTTTTTAGTACTGACCGGTTTGGCTTTCTGTGTGTTTTTATTCTGAGCTGAAAGGTTTACAGGTGGAGGGTCTATGACAGACCCTGGGAAGAGCTGAGCCAGTTCCACGCTAATAGCTGCAGACACGGCCTCGTTGGGTGGTGTGAGAGGGGGTGTCATGAACAGCGGGGTGGTTTTAGGAGTGGGAGGGATGACGTCTGATGGGTGGATGAAGAAGCCCGGGGCAGAGGGCGGGTTGGATGGCACCGAGTTGGCGACACCAGATGATGCAGTGGCTGAAGTCGTCTGGTGGAGTTTGGCCTCCAATTTGGCTTTCTGTTTTACAATGTAAACAAAGCATGAAAATCAGAATGCTCTCTCTCTATATGCTAAAATGATCAACACATTATTTCATACCCTAAATATACTGCAGTATAAAATGAGTGAGAGGTTTGATGACCTCTGCTACCTGCTGCTGCAGTTTCAGAAGCTGCTGTTGTTTTTCCTGAAGAACCTGCAGCTGTTGTTCAGCAGACACCATGGCGTGAGACAGAGACTGCAGGGCCACCTGCGCAGCCGAGCTCAGGGCTGTAGATGCCTCGCCGACGGTTCCTGCAGACAGCCCAGCCACCGTGGGCGTCACTCCAAAGGTGCTCACTAAAAAAAGCACACACAGTTTGTTACCAGAGTTTTACCAGAACATGTGTGTTTGGATAATCTAGTAATGATGGAAGAGAGGAAAAGGAAAGAGGGATATGTACCGGTAAACATACTTGCATCATCCCTCTCAACCCTAGTGCCGTCGCTGGTGGAGACACAAGTAAAGTGCAGGGGTTCGACCTCCAGCAGGCCGGTCAGAGCTGTGAAACTACCCTCCGCAGCCCCGCTGTTGTTCACCTTTCCATTACCTGACATTAGACACGCATACAAAACCAATTAGACCAGTGGATCTTAAGCTTTTTGACTTCCCTCCCTTTCAATATCCCCCCACCACTCACGATTTCTACCCAATGAAGTATTCTAGAGCTTGACATAGCTAGAAGCTAATTATCTTGATATATACTACAGAGTGTGCTTTGATAGCTCATTATAATTGCAAGTGTCTGGGAAGATGCACCTGAGAGAATGTCGGACAGGTCGATCTCATCCGACTGGACTCCGATGTTGCTGCTGAAGGCATTCTTACAGGAAGAGCCGCTCACCTCCAGGTCAAACAGAACTGGGTCAAAGGGAGACCCATACAGACCATATCTGAACAGAGGCAGATGATGTAAAACTTACAGATGGCTCCGAAAAGAACACTCGCCAAAACACAAAAACTTCTAATACAGTAAATAGTAACTTGCAAGTAACTTGCAAATTGTCCGGTAAACTGCAACATTTAACAAATAAAACTTCAACTATCAACTGTATTTACAGTCAATAAATCTGGTGATATGTTTTCAACTCAAAACTTGGGTTTGTGATCATCATGATGTTAAAGGAAAGTTGGCTGTGAATTTAGTGATGAGCTCATGAGGGCGAGTCAACTGACCTTGTCTGCAACAGCGCCTCCAGTGGAGTCAGGCGGTCTTGCAGCTGCCGAGAGACAGCAGTGAGCAGAGAGGCGCAGGCGGTACTGCAGCCGGCCAGATCCTCATCTTTTACATAATTTAACAGGACAAAGTACCAGAAGACAGATCCTAAAAGTTACACAGAAGACACTGTTTATTTACTGTTTAGATTTAGAGTGAGTTCAAGGTACATTATATCACTGTAAGTGTTCTCAGGGAATTGAACCCATGACCTTGGTGTTGCAAGAGGTCAACCGAACCAAAATACTATAAAACGTCACACTGCTTTCCAAATTATATTGGCAATGTTTCTCTTAAAGACCTTGTTCTTGCATTTCTTGCCCCGGAAAGTCACATGACTGAAAAGTCACATGACTGCATGTGACTGTTTTCAATTTTATGAACAGAAACTGTCCTACCATGCATAAAACAACCACCATCAAGAAATTACCTCCTGTGGCTGCAGCAGGCAAGTAAGGCATATTATCCAGAAGAGCTTTAAAGAGAGCCTGGCCAAAGCCCTGGTGACCGGGGTCTCCTTTGCCGGTACTAAACACAAAAGACATTCATTAATCTAATGACCTCAATGTGTTTTCTACAATATTCGTCTTCATTAGTTCCACCATGAAATCATTAAAGAAACAAGACTGAAGGTCAGATAAACAAAGAAAGAGAGGTTGCAACCTCACCTAATACAAAGTGCAAGAAAACGAGAACATTTATGAGCTATACTGCGCCCGGACTCGAAAAAACACGCTTTGATGATGTCCGTCAGCCGTCTCCTGGTTTTGGTCAGAAGCCCCTCCTTTCCCTCTCTCAGACTGAAGGACAACAGGATGATAAAATTCAATAAAAAGGCAGAAGATCAAAACTAAAACTTCTGTTTGTCAAAACAGGTTTCCCACCTGCAGGGTCCGTTGGAGAAGACCCCTGCCAGCCAGCAGAGGATGTCCAGGATGAGACTCTGACAATGTTCTGAGCTCTGCTCATCATCTCCACCCCTACACAACCCTCTTAGTAGCTTTTCGTGGAGCTCAGGAAACTGAAGCATCGCACAGCGTTGCACTCTGGGAAATATACACAAAAACAGCACAGTTAGTTTATTAACTGGCTCGGAATTTCTTGACTAATTCCAAATTGTTCAAATTACAGAAAGTGAACGCCACATTGCTAAATCGCTGTACTGCTAATCTCGTCTCTCACCGTTCTTTGGGTACTGAGGTTTTCTTAAATCTCCTGATTGTAACGGACACTTCCTGGAGCAAGTCACACCCTCGCAAGTTATCGGGCTTCTTAGGGGCAACCTGAGGATCTGGTTTAGACGTGGAAGCCTTTTCCTAATGAGCAGAAAACAAATTTAACCAAATCTGCAGTGGACATCATAATTTGGGCAACACTTCAAGCTTAAAAAGAACATAGACTGAGATTCTGAATAAAAAACAGACATTGGGTTTCGTTTACTAAAGCAATACTGCTGTATAGCCAAAAAGAGGGCTAAAAAGACACTCGAATCACACTACATTTTTTAAAAGCGATCCTATAATTCGCATTCTAAGAGATTTACATTGGGTTTCTGTTCAATTTAAAACTGATTTAAAAAACATGTTGGGACACAAATTCCTGTATAATCAGGTTCCCAATTATCTGGCTGAATTGCTGAATCCTTATATCCTCACCAGAAGTTTAAGATCAAACAACCAGAATCATCTTGCAGTCCCTCATGCTAGACTTACACAGAGCAGAAAACATTTTCTCTGTAGTAGGGCCAAGACTGGAATAATTCGCCACAAGAGATTAGATCTGCACCCTCCTTACTGACTTTCAAATCTCATTTAAAAACTTTTTTTTCTCTCTGGCCTTTTAATTTGTCTGTTGTTATTGTTTTTTGGTGGTTTACTCTACAGCACTTTGATCAGTTCTACAACTGTTTATAAACGCTTGAAGAAGTTCAGCTTTGATTAACATCTAGTGTCAATAACACAAAGGTCACAAAAGCACAGAAGCAAATTTAAACAGCACCAAAGTCAATTTCACCTTAACCAGTAATATTCTGGATAAGCCCAGATTTGCTGGTGTAATGTGTTTCTGGTACCTTGGTGGACTGGGCCCTCTGCAGCAGAGAGGAGAGCGAATGAGTTTTATGGGGTTTGACTGAGGGCATTCGCACCACAGGTCTCAAGTTCTCATCCTGGCCCTTATCACTCACTGCTTTGATGTGCACCAGGAACGATCGATACTTGCCCCCTGCCATGCCTGAAGACAGAGAGTTTACAATACATTACCGTATTTATCAGATGCTGTTATCCAAAGCAACTTACAGTACAGCACATTCTAGTTATATATTTGACAAGTGCGTTTGTTCCTTGGAAATCTAACCCACAACCTTTGCTCAGCTAACGCAACTCTCTACCAATTGTCAACCACTCAGGAGTGTTCCTGGAGTTTCTTTTGTAAGAATACTGCTGAGTGGTTGAGAATTGTTGCTATACGTGTCTTGTCTGTTACCGTCTCTCAGACGCACCTTTGAGGAGTTTGGGGCTGGTAAGGCTCAGCATCCCTGCGTGTCCAGACAGATCCAGTCCGCTGGACAGCCAAATCGGCCCACACAAGATATCATCCTTATGTTCCTGCAAGAACGGACACAGCCTGGAACCTGGAATAGACGGTGTTTCCTCAAAAAATGCTGGCAAATATAACAAACACTGTATATCACTGGACAGGTACAAATTTTAATGGGTTAGGATGGACTGATACAGAGATTGTCTGAGCCTGTGACCTCAAACAGTTCTCGTACCTGGTGATTCCTCTATGTCCATGAACTGGATGTCCTCTGAGAAGTCATGAAGATGTGGCTGCCCGTTCTTCTCTCCATTTGATTGGAGGACATGAGACAAGGGGAAGACAATCTGCCTGTCCACTGCTGTCTCTGCAAGACAAACATTTGAACAAAAATGTAACCAAGCAACACAAGCTGTTAAAATCTGACAATGATGTACACAACGGAAGTCTCAATTGGGGCTTCAAGGAAATTAACTGGGAGGTGGTAGTCAAATATTCAAACATTCTCTTGAAAGTTTGTTCCTGGTCTTACCGTTGACTTTGCCCAGGCCTGGTGCTTTGTTCTTTAGCAGTGTGACCTGGACCTGAGGGATGTTTGTAATACTGCTGTTCAGCACAAATTTGAAGTCCACATGTCCTACCATGCAGGCCTTAGGCAGGACCAGCTCGAAAACATGTTCGTCCCAGCTGGAGCTAAAACACAAAGATCTTATTCAAACTGTATTACTATTTCAACACATCAACACAGCAGGAGTGGTTTACAAAGTACTTAAGGTCTTAAAAGTACTTATTTCTTTTAAAGCTCCAATTTGCAGCAGTAAGTTTGTAATAATGATTTAAATTTTGAGCTGTCAGGGCAGATTTTTGCTGTTTGAAGAAATGTCAATTTGGCTTTGTTTGACTTTAACAAGTGTAAAGAAAAGTATGTAAAGTAACCCGCCATTTTAGTTTCAGACAAAGATGGTGACGGATTCCAGCATTTAGTATTGACTCTCTGGAATACTTGATTCTGATTGGTCAATCGTGACATTCTGAGGTCACAGTGTACCTGTCACTCTGTAGTTTCCATGTGCGTGTGTGCTGCGCTGCGTCGCCATGGTGTTGCTGGTGGAGGTGTTGCGGGTGGCGCCTTTGTTGCTGCTCCTGCTGCACCTCCACCCAGCAAGGGGGCACTGTGGCCGAGAAGCGCGGCGTCAGAGTTTCAAACCGTGTTAGTTCCACCAGAGACGAAAGAGTCTCTGCGGTCAACGGCTGGTCCACCAGGAGGTCAACTCCTACAAAAGACACACACACACAGGTTACGGTACTGTACATACATACATAACAGACCACTTCTGCAGATACGAGACAAACCAAATGCATTACAGAGTCTGTGTGATCCTCTCAAAAAGTCAAACACGACATGTCATCAATTAGCAGAAGATTCAAACACATCCAGAAAAATTGTGCATTGCCTGTTTTAAACATAGACAAAATTAAATTATCACGATTCAGTTTCTGAAAGGTAAATTCAACCTTGCGAAATGGTTTTAAAAAGCTTATGATTACTCGAACAACATGAGGGTGAGAAAACAATGACAGGTTTTTCTGTTTTAGGACAACTGTTGCTTTAAGCTTTTGATGTGTGTTCCTTTGAAGAAGCTGATAAACACAAAAAAGAAACAAATAAAGAAAAGTCTTTGCTTGATGGACAGACAAACTCAGGGTTGGATAGCTGTGCCCATGTGTCAATCACTTACCTGTGATACCTGGACTTGAGGGATTAGATGTGGATTTTGCTCCGTCCAGTAGTTGCTCCACCCTGTTAGACAGGGGGCCGTCGACAAAAATGTCGCCGTCATCGATATCATCACACACACCTCCAATTTGAAGGAAATGAAGCTCTCCACCTTCAGAACGATGAAGAAGTTATAAGTTATAAGTATAATCAGACACACACACACAAAGTACGTTAGTGCATGAACAGAACAACTGTAATTAATAGACCTGAGATAAAAACACCATATCAAAATAGACATAACTTCTTAGAACTTAGAACTTCTACTTATTCAAACAGTAACATGTTCACACTGATCTTTGTTGAAGCTAAAATCCATAACTACTTTGTTTAAAAACATGTATATTGTATATGAGCAATGATATTGTATTGAGCATATACATAAAAGACCAACTTGCAACAGTAAGTTTCTAGTAATGATTTATAATGTGAGCTGTTGGGTCCAGTTTCCCAGGAAATGTCAATTTGACTTCATTTGTAAAGTAACCTGCAATTCTATGTTTCAAACAGAGATGGCGGTAAAGAGGCGAAAGTTACAGATTGCAGCTCCATTTAAGCCAATTAAGGACAATAAACAAACACCCTGCCATCAGGACAGTCCCCAAGGTCACATCACAGTGACGCTAGTCACAGTTTGAGAGTGTGTGAGCCCAGAACATTTTAGGTTACCCTGGTGATGAGGCATGTGTGGGTGGCAATATACTGAAGAAAACTGTGAACAACTCAAAGAAACTTGCTTATCAAGTATCATGTTGTGACAGTTACACTGTGAAACTATAACAGTAGATGCAGCCTTTGAACCAAAACAATTGCTTTTTGAGTTGGACATGTATGAATCTGTAATTTTATCTAGAGCCACACTTGCTCACCTTTTGTGCAGGCACACAGCCGGTCGGTGCCTGAGCAGTAGGTAACAGAGACAAAGGGGTCCACCTCTTCTGTGCCCTCCTTCTTGGGTGGCTCCACCTTGGCAAGCACCTCTAGGGTGGACAAGTCCAAAATCATGATGTAACCAGCCTGTGTGGTCACCACTAAGTGCCCAAGTCCAGCTACCTCTCCTCTCCTTTCCTTCCCAGCAGATGATCCTGTGCTGGGCCCAGCTGTTGCTATAAACGCTGATGTCACCGAGCCATTTTTGAGCCCTGAGGGTGTTGATTCCTCTGACGTCTCCTCTCCGTCGTCCTCTCTGCCGTCCAGAACATCTGGCGGCAAAAGAAGGAGCGATGTGACAGCATCCCTTGGGTCCCGGATCTGCTGGACTTTTACTGGTTCCTCCTCCAAGGTTACAATGCGGGTGGAGTAGTTCAATTTGTAGAGTGCAAGATATCCACCGCCACCAGGTCTGGAAGTATGGGGCTGTTGCTGGTCATGGGGGGGCAGGATGAGAGGAGTCTGTGGAGGTGAGGCGCCCGAGTGGGCATCATGGCCATTGGCCAATGTCTGTCCCTTGCGATGGCTGGACAGGGCAGAGTGCAGACGGTTAAGGGTGTTTAACACCTCCACCTGATTGATAGCACTAAGAGACTCTACAGAGCACGGCTGGAGGCCGACTAACAAGTGCAAGCCATCACTGCAAGGTGTAATGGAGTCCACATACAAGTTTTCATCCTCCAATGCTTTAGGTAAACGCAAACACTGCACTAAAGAACCCGGACGTGGAGCCAATGAGCTCCACTTTTCCCCATCTAGTGGCCCAAGCCCAGCTGCAGCATCAGCAAACTGCTGGATGTACGTGATGGGAGGGTCCTGCAACAGTAGCTGCTCGTGCGTGTCAAACTCCATCTCGATAATCTGTGGGACGGTGAAACCTTCCTCGTGAAGCCCTTTGCTCATAATGTTGTTCATCTGGGTGAAAACTTTCCCTGGAGACTTCTCGTCTGCTTCTTTGATGCTGTACAGGAGTAGTACAGGCATAGTCCTATGCACAGGTGCAGCTGGTGGTGGGTTAGGGGAGCCCAAATCAGTGGGGAGATTACAAGACTCAATCTCCATGGGACCCTGATCTGGAGTAAGACCCTCAGGGCCAGCAGTCCTTACTGGGCTATCCATAGAGCGCCGAGATGGAGGCGGACCCATTGGAGAACTAGCTGCTGACCGGTAACTTAGCAGTCCTCCGGCCAGCAGGCAGGGGAAGGGAATGTTGTGGTGCTCAGCTGGCCTCTCCTTGGCCTTGTCAGCTTTAGGGGGGCCCAGCGAATGCGGAGGGTTGGCCCCCAACTCCTCTAGGTCTTTAACCGTGTCCTCCAACACGCTGGCCACCACCTCCCACTGCAGCTTCTCAGGTTGCTGAAGGACACTGAGGGCTGTAACTCCCAGACTCACCTCCATCGTTTCTTTCTGACCCATGGGGCCTATGCAAAAGGAAAGAAGGCAAATGTTTATTGGCGATGCCTGGTCTAGGGCTGGCTTTACAGTTTTATACCTAGTAAGAACATAATGATTCCTGTAGCTAAATTGGTAGAGCACTGCACTACCAGCTTAAGGGTTGTGGGTCGATTCACAGCAAACACATATACTGATAAAAAAATGTATGACTTGAATGCACTGTATGAAACTTTGAGTAAAAAAGGTTTAGACCAGCAAGGATGACAAAAACACTGTTGATAGCTGAAACTATCAACTTTAAAATAGTGTTAAAGAGAAATGAAAAGGCTACAATGCTACTGATTGCACATCACTGAAAACCAATGTTCAAGTCTTCTTACCTGTGACCGACTCTGATCTGGAAGGGTCTTCGCTGTCCGAATCCTCTATCTGGTCATCACTAATGACAAAAACATAGCAAAGTTCAATAAACAAAGCAGAGATTTTGGCTTCTCACAACAACATGCAAAGTGTATGTGATTTCAGAACCTGTCCCCCTCTAGTTTGGGTAAGTCGGAGCAACATGTGGCCTCCTCCAGCCAGGAGAGCGTGGGTCTGCATGATTCTGTGCCCATGACACTCTGCTGTTCACTGCCAGACAGGATCAGCTGTCTCAGGATGGCTGGATCATATGGGTTCACCTCAAACTTTAAATGCACCTGCACAGGTGAGGCACCGGTTGATACAGAGGTTTAGAAATACTGCATTTTGCAACAATCTGGTTTTGAAGTTTCTTAACCAGTTAATTCAAACATAAACCTACCTTCATGAGCTTGGAAACATCCCAGATGCAAATTTTCCCCCTCTTGGTTGCTGTAGCAAGAAAATGAGGACAGCTACCAAACCCGTAGCACACAATTTTATCCGAACCGTCTGCACTGGGAAACTGGGCGGGGCTGGTGGCCAACGTGACAGAAAGTGGAACATTTTGGGTGTGCTCTCCTTTCACAAATGGACAGTTGGGTGAATGACGTTCATGCTCGGACCTAAGGGGGCAGAGTTCAGAGAGTAAATTTAGGGGTTTATTGCAATAGGCAGGACTCATTTTACATTTTACAGTGATGTAAAGTTTAGCATTGTGAAGTCAAGCAAAGTAGGAGATTGTTTTCTGCTGTGTGAACGAATATGACATTACAGTCTGTTTTACTTTAATTGACTTACCAAGGCTCATCTGTAGGCTCCCAGCACACCAAACACACACTGCAGGTAAAGCACATGGCTCGGTCATCACCTGTGGACGCAGGCTGTAAGAAAGATGACAGAGGTGTTAGCGCAATCGAGAGACTGAAGATAGTTAAGCAACTAGTTATCCAAGCAAACCAAATAAAAAACAAAATGCTGAATAATGTGATATGACCTTAAGAAGCACTTGAGTGTCATAAAACAGCACTGAGCTAGAACCCTGAGTAAAAAAAAATCTTGACAATTGTTTGTTTGAGAACGAGAACCTTTGGCATTCGGTAGTGGCATTCTGAATATAACCTGTGAAACTGCATATTTGTTCTGCTCCTACACTAGTGCAACACTGTACATAAAAACCTGTAACTTATTCATAATAACATATTATTTAAACAAATAATCGCTTAAAGGGATAGCTCACTTAAAAATGTAAATTCTTTCTCCTCATGTCACTTTAAACCTGTCTGACTTTTTTGCTTGTGAAAAACAGTTTTAGTTTGAAGCACCCGTTGACTTTCATTGTATGGAGACCAAACCACTGAGATGTTTCTCAAAATATCTTGTTTTGTGTTCCTCAGAGGAAAAGGGAATATGGGTTTAGAGTGACATAAGGATAATAAGGGAAAATGTTTCATTTTTGGGTGAAATATCCTTTTAAAAGATGAACGTCTGCGTAGATGTTGATGACAAACCTTAAAAGAAACTTTCATTCATAAATTTCTCTATAACAGAAAGTCTCTTTGTATGGGTCATCACGCTTTAATTGACAACACAGAGGCCACTGTTCTCCCCTGGCTCTGTATGGTTGGCATGACAACAGGGAATATGGGTGAGAGGAGTAGTGTGGTGTCCTTGGTTACCAGTGAAGCTCAACCCTTTCTGGCATGCATGGTGAGTCGGGCAACACACTACTGCAGGTACCAAAGCATCATAGGGAAATCCCAAAGACACATTAAAACTCATTCGAAACCACCTCGCCACATTCATAAACAATTTTGGTTTGCAAACACGTTTTTAATTCTGTCTTCATTTGCTATTGGTCAACAAATAGACAAAGATAGTGACAATTTTTTAATGATAATACAATTAAGCTTTTAATATAAGTCAGTGGGCAACAAAATGTCAGGATGGTGACATGACACAAACCTGGTGATAAAATCCCGCTTGGGCCATTGGATCAGGCTGAGCCCATCTGTAGCCAGAATGAGGCCAGGACATGAATGTTTCCCTCCTGTTAGCTTCACTGTACATCAATGACCTGTAAATATCACACACAAACACTCTTAGGACGAACAAGATATCCTTGTTTGCAAAGTTTAATTAACTGGTAAAACTAAGCTAAAAACACTAATAAAAACAACACCAGTTTTATTTAATTTTGCACTTTGAGATGATGGCTATAGTATCTATAAACCTGAAGTGTTTACTGCCAATCTGCTTAGAAATAACCACATTTTTACAATCCTGTTTCGTAATATAAGATAAGGCCAGAGGGAGTTTTCCAAATTAAGATCACAAGCTGAAAAGCGAAAGTAAAATTCTGAACGCTGTGTTACTATCATAAAGAAATAAACAGAAACCGCTGTTCCTTCGTTTGTCCTACAGTTACCTGTCTACAGATCGCCCAGGTCCAACACCCAGTTCTGGCCTGCCGCTCGGTAAGAGGTAGGAGAGTCTGTCCATGACCGAAGAGGCGACAGAGAGGGCCGCCACGTTCTGGTTTAACTTCTTTAGTTCATTTACGATGGCATTCGTGACCACCTTCAGAACGTGATGAGGAAGATGAAAGGTCACTGTTGCCCACTGGAGGAATGAGTAGAATAGAAAAAGAGAGCATTGAAGTAATACATAAGATACTGTAATTAAATATACACATTTGAAATATGTAAAACTCCTTCCTGGGAAACAGGACCACAAATGTTGATGACTCATCATGCACTTGAGGCATATCCTAATTTTTGTCCAATCAAATGATCTCTAAAATGACAACACCACTTCCACAAAACATTTGCTTCTAACGAGCAACAGCAAGTAGCAAATCACTCTTTTGATATGTCTTGCCCCAACTTCATGGTTCAATACAAAAATCTATCACCAAAGTAAAGAAAACTGAGCTCATTGAGCCATTTTATGTTGTCGTTACATTTCTACAGCATTCACAGCAAAGATTAGAAAGAAACCAACAAGCAATACCCTGAAGTTCTGGAACTATTTTTGCAACAACTGCAAAGAGCTTAGTTTTATCATTTCAGGCCAAAATACATGTCTAAACAAGCTCCTCTACAACAGTCCTGGTCTATTTAAACCTCGACAATTCTCAGATGCTTGAACAAAACGTGTAAATAACACTACAGCACACCATGCAACATAATCTGTGCTCTCTACGAGCCTGGAAGGTTCTACAGCCCAACACAGTGTTCTGACAGGTCAGCAGAGAGCTGAGTGAGAAATCCATTACTGGACCTAACGCTCATAGCAGTGATATATGGATGTCCGCCAAATTACGGCTTAGACAAGTAATTAAGGGAACGTTGCCCTTAGTTTAATTTTACCACATGGACTGAATCCCCATGTTTGTAGGCCATGAACAGCAGTAATATACTGATGGCATAGAGAACGAAGGAACAAAGTTTCATAAAATGTAGTGGACAAAGGACAGAGGTGGGACAAACAGATCCTAAATCAGCATTTAGGAGGGTCATTTTGAACACGCACTGCATAAATAAAGGTGCTGCGGACTCCCTGTTTGATAAGTGATGTTCTTGTTTTCTTTTAGCTCAGAGATATGTGATCTGTACATACTTTCCTCAAATGACTGATAAAAAGATTCAGTGAAAGTCTAAAGAAATCTCTGTCCTCTGCGTGGATGTCTGAGACTGCAGAACACAGCAATGAGAATTCAGGATCAGTCCCAGCTCAGAGGAGAGAAAGTCAAACACAAACTGAAAGTTTGAGAAGTGAAAGAAAGGGGAGAAAGTGAAAGAAAGGGAAAACAGACACAGAGAGACAGACAGAGAGACAGACAGAGAGACAGACAGACAGACAGAAAAAAACAAAGAAAGAATGACAGAAAAAACACAGAAAGAATGACGGAAAAAACAGACAGACAGAAGACAAAAAAACAGAAAGAATGAATAATCCTGAACAATCCTCCAGACACACACTACACACGTATTTCTCTTATGATTTTCTCCCAGTATTCTTCCAGTAGGCTTTCAGAGATCTATGTATAAATACAGCAGAGATCTCGAGATCTTCGAGTTTGAGAAAGAAGTGTTATTTCTTCTGAGCTTTAAGAAGACATTAGAAGCCTTTGTCTTTGATCACACCTCTGTCACTGCAGGGCTGCTGATCTGAGATCTGTTCAACACTGTGTGTCTGCACCACTGAGAATCTCTCTCATGAATAATCTATAAATGCTACATGACTCAACTATTCGTGCTTATTAACAAACACACACAGATTGCGTTACATTTACAAACATATAACACACACAGGATATGAAAACTGATGGACTGATCTGTTTGAGATGTATAAAACATAGAGAAAAGCTCTGCAGCTATAAAACATGAAGCCAGATCATAGCACACACAATGATGAATAGATGGACAATACTACAGTGTGTGTGGAAAATAGAGAACCAAGCTTTGTGGCTGGAAAACACTTTGAGAACATATCCGTTGTTCACACTACAGACAAATCTGATTCAAGATTTAGATCTGACTCTGTTTTAATTAACCAGATTACAAACTCAGAAAGGGATAAAAATATAACGGCATAAAGCAACAAAGTCCAATGCATGTGTAATACTGTATTCAAAGACCCTGTTAATTCCTTCTCCATCTATATAGTGAGTTACATCAGTTACAAAAAATCTGATTCAGATTTAATCAGATTTCAAACCTCATATGAGGTTTTTAAATGACTTGTCCTCCTTCCTGTTGACCTCACCTTTGCCACTTTGTGATTGGCTGCCGTCTCGTGTGAGGTATTCTCCAGGCCTTCTTTAAGCTGGGTGAGAAAGAGATCGTAGCCCTCCGTGTTGGAAACATCAACCTTCTCCATACAGGCGTACAACATCTGCTGGGCCTGCAGGAAAATACAGGAACAATGTGTCATATTTACCAGCCGGTCAAACCTCAAGACGCAGAATGAAACAATTCATTAATCTAAATTCAGAGCTGAGGTAAACACGAGTAAACACATCAGTTTATTAACTTCAAAGCGATTGCCGTGATGGCCTCAGCCTTGAATTTTCTCATGAGGTTATCAAATGCCACATTAGGTGTCATTAGATTCCCTCAGGTTATTAAAGAAGATTGATCTTGATGGACCAATAGCAAAGGAGCGATGGTGCTCCCCAATGAAGAAAACAAGCAGCAAGAAACATCTTAGATCTTTTAGAACCAAGCCACAGAAAGCAGAAACAGACAGACTGTGAGAACTTCATTGTGCTGACGTACTTCCAAACACTTACCAAAGAGACTCTCACTTCATCTCTGGCAAAGTTAAATAAAACTTTTAAAAAACAAGTGTTTTTAAAATGCTGTTTGAGGCGAGAAGCTTGGGAGCTTATTTCACATGCAGACAAACAAACAATAAATTAATAAACGCTTCTGCCACCTTCTGAAAATGGAGTTAAGCACAGAATAAATCAGAATTAAAATGTTTATATAGGTTAGGTACGATTAACCCTACAATGACTTTAGTTTGCAGCTGGTGAACCTTGACAAACAAATACGAAATGTATGAAAAAATAGACACCAGTTCTCAACTACTAAAATATAAATATAAACAACATACAAATAAACAGAAAGGTATAGGTAGAAATGTACATCAGTGCATAACATCAAAAGGACAGTTTTGAAACCAATGTTTTTAAATCCACCTAAAAGCTTTTAAGCTATTACACATAGGCAGTAACTCATACAAACAGCATGATCGCAATGTCCTTGCTGACATGGCTAGAGGTGAAACACTGCCCAAGAGTTTTACAAATGCTTCAGTGATGTTCTGTCAGCAGAACATTAAGATGAAGGTCATTTCTCAGAGCTGGTGTAAGATATGAGGCAGAACATTCACATGCTCCTTACAAGACACCTTCTGCCTGTGTTTTTATGGTACTCATCTAATAATCACAACAAATACATCACGATCAAGGCCATGCTAGAAAAAGCTGCTATTTACAAAGATTTCTTTGCTGTGATGACTCATGTTTACATTTCGGTTCTCCTATTTCACTGCACACACTTATGAATGGCCGTTCTAAACAATAAGTTCTGACATCATGTGACTGAGGTACGTCAGAGAGAACTCTACTAGAGAACTAGAGAACTCTTGAGGTTAAACTCGTGACCAAGCAGAACAGATCTGGTTCCTGGAAGGATGATCTCTGAGGTTTGTCTGAACATCAATGGCATCTATTGTGTACACTAAACCATCATTATTGAAAAGATTAAAAATGTTTTTCAAACAACAGGTTGAAAGCATTTATGTTATTGTTGTATGCTATCGGTAATGACGCTCCAAAAGTTCTTTCCAAAACTTTTAGCCTAAAATTCTTTCAACAATTTTGGTTAAAATACTCTATATATGTAAAAGGGCAATTGTTTGTTTTGGGTACTGTGACCAAAAGGTTTCCACATTTTTAAAACCACAGTTAATTTAGAAAGTCCTGCAGCATAACATGACATACTGAAACTCTTAAATAAAACGAGATCATCCAAAAACTGCACGTACTGTAATTATACAAGAAGCAGGAAAACATTGTGCAGAATTAAACATAACTCTACCGTCTCAAACTGAGGGACCAATGACAGAGTCCTTCTCTTTATGATGTTTCAGATGGTACCAACCACACCTTACACCTTGTAAAAGTCATTCACAAGGCCATTTAGCTAATAATACAGTCACAAAACATTTATATTCAATTTTACGTCTCAAACCGTCTCAGGTTAATTCGAGCATCAGACTGCGGGCCCTCACTGGAGGACACAGGGAGTGGTGTCAGCTCAGAGATTTGTTTTCAGAAGATGTCCCACGAAACAATGGACCAGTCTGTCTGCATAGCAGTCTTTGTCAGACAGGTTATGTGATCGTCATATAAACAAGCTTGCTCAAATGACTACCATTATGCCTGATTGTAATGATTGTAATGTACACCACATACTAAGAACAGCATGGGAATAATTCTCGTCATTCGGCTGTGCATGAATCACAGGAGAATCACAGTCGAGTGATGTTACAACACACGCCAATGACCTCAAAACAAGGTCAACTCATAACCTGTGATCACACATTGAAAATCTTAGATTATTTTAAATGCATGCAAACACAAATCGTGATTTTATTTTGACCTGATTTCGAGAGGCATGAGAAAAATGAATGGCAATTAAAGGGTTAACTTATGGATTAATCAAAGCAGAGCTCATTATATGAGGTATATAGAATAGGATTTTACATGTATGTATCTATTTGCTACTGTATAACGTTTGAACCTGGTTCTGTTGAGGCAGAGGTTCTTACCTCGGTCACGGGCAGCTCAAGCTGTACCATATCTTCTGGTTTAGACACAGGAGCCTGGAGGGCCGTGTCCAGAAGAAGAATCCCATTCAAGTCTTTCCTGCAGCCAACCGCACAATCGTCCACAAACAGCACCTTATCCACAGCTGGGAAATACTGACACCTCACCCGGCCCCCGGGCTTAGCTGTAATACACCCACAAAGAAGAATGACCATTAGTGCTTGGTGCCAATATTTGGAAACCATCAATATTTAGATATTACATTCAGTTTCAATGCAGATGATATGAAATAAAAAAGACAATCACATTAAAAGCCAAACACGTCTTTTACACCCAAAACAACTGAACGTCGACTGCATAAACATGCAAATAAACAATTGTGCTGTGCTACACCCTCATTTTAACAAATCAGAACCGGCTGACAGTGAGGGAAAGTGAGAAATGTCACTGGCTTTAACAAGCTATTCCAAAATGTTCTGTTACCCTTTACTCTGGAAGATAAGACAAACACATCCTTTCCCAAGCTTTAGTGGTAGGAAGCTGTATGCAAAATATGACCACAATCTGATGTGTAGAAAGGTCTCATGATGTCAAGATAAAGCTGGGAAACAGAGTTTTCCAGATCGGTTTTTAAAACGTAATAAGCACGTTGACTCAGGACTCATCTGCATTTACAAGCAATCGCTACCCGCGTTTCATCCGTTTCGAATCAATTTTCCCTGCTGGTGTTCTAGCAAACTGTTCAGAAAAAGGTGAATTCATTTATTACACACAATTACACATTATGCAGCTGTCAGTCATTTGCAAAAAGAATCTCGTGGAGAAATTCAATCAATATTATCTAAACAAGTGTGAAGCCACTCTTCTGTTTTAGCATCTCTCTGTGCCAGTATTTCCTGGCAAACACCTTAATTGCAATTCCAAGCGGATATTACTCCAGCAAGATATCCGAGATCCGAAATAATCCATATTTAACCAACAAAAGTCTTTAATTATACTAATAACACTTGACTTTAAGACTGAGCTTCCAAACAGTGAGTTGTCTTCGTCAATAAATATTTATGATTTTCAAAGAATCAATATATATTACAGCATAACTGCTGTGGGATTCCAACTCCTTAGTTTGCACAAAAACAGTAGTTTTAGTAAACAGACTTGTGGACACTACATAGGTTAAGACTGCTGAAATGTGACACAGTTCTAGCTGTACTAGCAGTTACAATCTCTACTTTTTTTGTTTGTATTTTTATCTAGGAAAGGGCAGCTAGCTAAAAGTCACATAAACAAATGTTTTATGTTCTCATTAATACATCTGACAGTAGACCATCAAAGACATGATGTCCTGAAGGGCTGAGACATTGTTGTGTAACTAGAAGTTAATTAAAAGCAATATGGCATAAAGTTTATCATTATTTATTGGGCTTCAAACTATTTTAATGAAATGGTCCCACAATACCCTCAATAAGTAAGTCTGATATACTGCTTAACCAGTTTACTTACTGAACAACACAA
The DNA here is from genome assembly GCA_036877625.1 of Ambastaia sidthimunki. Taxonomy (NCBI): domain Eukaryota; kingdom Metazoa; phylum Chordata; class Actinopteri; order Cypriniformes; family Botiidae; genus Ambastaia; species Ambastaia sidthimunki. Next base: position 41,544 of record JAZGTK010000125.1, on the reverse strand, counting down.
ACCCAAAAGAACTTTAACTCCAATGTAAATAACAACATTCACAATATTCTGGCATTTAAAACATAAAAATAAAACAAATACCAGCATAAACCAAAACATCAATGATGGTGATGTATAATATATAATATTTTTAAATGAAATTGAAAAAAGTCAGCTGTCATCTTTCACAACTGATATAAACATGAACTGTTTCGCTGAGCTGTAGCAGGCTAGGCTAACGCTAGGGTAACGTTAGCATAATTAGCTAAACAAAAAATCAATACATTGTACATTAATAAATCTAAAATAATGTTCATTTTTAATCACTGTCATGTTTTAAAATGTTGCTTGTCACTGACACCAAACAACAACACAACACTCATATACAAAAGCAAATACACAATGACTTGCTGATATTTCCTAATGTTTGTGAAAGTTTTAGTATCAGTTTAGTTTATAAGATCAGCTTTTAGTTTTAGTCTCGGTTTTACAGTTTTGCTTTCACTTGGCCTATAAATACAACGTGTATTGATTTATGATTTAATCACTATGGATATGTACAGAAAGCGTGTATTAAAACTGACTCAATAAAGTCACACATTGAAATGTTTACAGTGATCTGACATCTCCACACATCCAGAAGGCCCTAACCAATGATCTCCATTAGGAGGCTCTGAGACTGAGGCATCATCTCAACTTTATAGTGGTCTCCTCTATTTAGGGGTCCTCCGAGTTATGGACCACTCTCTTTACAAAAGTGACTAGTCTATTACAAAACATATCTCCATCAAAACGCCCATCTATCTGGCACCTTAGTATAAAAAGACCACACACACCCCATTACGGGACCCCAATAATGAGATACAACAGCCCCCAACAGGAGCCCAAAAGGTGAGGTGTCATTCTCAAAACACTGCACCATCTGACGGCCCAACAGTGAAAGATGTCATGCTTAACCATTGTGACACTCTCCTCCTCCATCACCAGGGATCTCCCCCACTCCGCCCCTACAAGGAGGGTCACCCTAGGACTCCCTTGTGTATGTCTATGCCCCGCTATCTGACACAGTCCGACCCCCACAGAACCAGCCAGGAGCAAAACTCACCGTGCAGAGCGGAGGCCTGTAAAATCGCCCCGGAGGTGCCGTCGATCACTTTGATGCTGCCTCGGCTGGTGACGGCCAGGATGGCGTTCAGGGCCGGGTGGTAAGACAGGCTCCGCAGGCCCTCCTCGTCGCAGCGAAGACAGCCGTCCCTCAGCACGACCCAGTCCGGCGAACCTGGCAAGGCCGCCGCCGCCGCCATCTTCCTGCTATCTTTCTTTCCTGCCTGCCGTCCTCTTTCAGTAGTTCCTCCGTGGACGCGACTCGACGAGAAAACGGTAACGTTAAATCCCGAATTACCGCTGCGCTTCCACTGCGGACTGTAAACCTTCTTCCGACACCGCAGGAGCAGCGATTCACCATCAGCGGAGCGGAAACCAGCGGCTCCTTCTGCTCACACACTCAGCGGGGAAACGGAACTGGCGTAGAACTGTCATCGCCCTCCGAACCTCTAGAGGCGCTGTCGCCATATAGATAGATAGATAGATAGATAGATAGATAGATAGATAGATAGATAGATAGATAGATAGATAGATAGATAGATAGATAGATAGATAGATAGATAGATAGATAGATAGATAGATAGATAGATAGATAGATAGAGATATGGGATGTTCTTGAGATGTTTGAATGTTGTGATGAATGTTTTAAGTGTCAGAAATTTCCTAAGGACTTAAACTCTCTCTCTATATTCATGAATTAGGTGGTTCCTGGGACTGTCTTTTAGTTATTGTGCTTTAGTCATCTTTGTTAAAGATATTGGCAGTTCTGAAGAGGCTGCAAAAGCAACCTAGCTTTAAAAGATCCAACCCTCCATTCATTGCCATCTCCAAAGCCATGCCTCCTCCAACACATACATATTTTGACAGGCAGGTAGGACATCCTATTGAGTGGATGAACATTTTATGGCTTGCACATTCCACAGTAGATATATATGTTTTACATTTTAACGTGTGTTACCTTGGAAACCATAATCTTAAATCCATAACCCGATACTCTGCTAGTTGAGCTAAAGAAACAGTTTCACCACATCTTTCCCAAAATGTAATTACAGTGTCAATAGTTTTTAATTTGATTTATTATGTATGAATCTTATAACAATTTCCAGACTCAATTATATTAGCTAAAGTAACATAGTAACATTGTTTCTGCAGTGTTCACCTCACCAGGTAGAAAGTTGTTTTAAATTGCATGTTCTACAAAACAAAATTACTTTTTGGCTACATTTACATCACTTAAATAAAATACACCACAGCCATATAAAACAACCAATTCAAGGCACCCATTCTTTATAGACATTTTTAATGCAAGCTGTACTGCCTATATAGTGTTTTTTCTGTTTGTAATTTATAAATTACAAATTAAATGTGAGAACATTAAGAATTCTGTGAATGTAAAAAAGTACAGGGTGAGTCTTTACCAAAGTAAAAGTTTTATCTGTTTACCTTCAGCTAGTTTAATCATAAACGTTTGCACCTTTGAGTCACATAATGATTCTTTAACAATGTAACAATGTCCTTATTTGGCTCCTGTTGGGCTCCAGATTTCTGTGTTAGAAGAATCTGTGAATCAGGGTTTCCACAGTAAACGGAGCAGCTTTTTATTGTGTACAAAATGAAGGGAAGCGGTTAAATACACTAATGCCTGTACACCTCATTTCCCCATAGCATATAGATTTAAAGGGGGTAATTTAAACAGGGTAAAAGAAAGAGGATAAAACTCCATTTCTGTCTTCTTGAGATAATCCTGCAGTGAACCTCTCCAGTCCATGTGACACAGTCAATGTCCAACGACAACGAGCCAATCAAAGCCTGTGGTCAAATCAGACTCCAGTATACAGGGACAGGAAGTAGATGTACAAAAGGAAGATGGGATATATGAGTAGGGGCTTCTTTGTTTTGAATTCATCACCAACAAGTAAAGAGGCGGCACTGTACGCGGCCCAGAAGACACCAAAAAGCTAGAAAAGAAGCAGAAACAATACATTTTTTGTATTGTATGTTTTATATTGTTTTGTATGTAACAAAATTTGTAAAAATGAGTCCTTGTACTTTCCAGTGCGAGTCACATATAATGTTATTTTGCTTTTCTCACCTTTACGAGTGTAGAGACAACTTCAAACCCCCCAATGACAAGGAGAAGTGGAGCTATTACAATGAGTGGGAGCAAAGAATATCCAATCACTCCAAGGACTTGCCCATAAGACACCTATTAAAAAAGAATAAACAAAAACATAAGTTGGCCAAATGAAGTGAGCTTATAAAACTTAAATATTGTCTGTCACTCTTGCAAAAATGTATACCTCTCCACCCAGCACTCTTGCAAGAAGGAAAACCGTCAGAGATCCAAAAATCCAGATCGTAATAATCCAGGAAACAACCTGATTGGTCAAAACAGAACATCTGATTTAGGCCAACATATAAATAATCCAGGTCTGGTGTATTTTTTATGTAGTTGGGTTAATAAATCATGTACTAGTAACTGACTACTTTTAAATGTATTTAAATGTTACTTTACTATGCAATTCTTTACAAAACAAACTATTATATTTCTAAATAATTAGTTAATAGTTATAACCAATCATTAAATGTTCTTTGAAAGTCTATGTATTAAAACCTGCTTATTGTCAAGACAGAAAGGCCTGGGTGATTTACTCACCCTGAACTGTCCATAGATGGAGATCATAGAGAAGAGCAGGACAACAGCCAGCGGACCCCAGAAGTCAGGGTTGTCCCTCACAACCTGTCTGTTGAACCCCAGTGAGGGCATGGGCATCAGCACACACCTGATTTTGTAGTAGATGTCCTTCGGATCAATATCCAGCTCCTCCCTGCACAAACATTCGTGTGAGTTTCATTTAAACAAATGTGTCAATAGCTATCTGAAATAGTCACATACGAGAACATTACAGCTGAGGCTCACAGAGACCCTATAAACCTACAGGAGTGGTTTAGTGTCCTCTGTCTCATCTTCTTCCACCTCCAGCAACCATCCGTAACCCCTTTGCCTCAGAAAAGTGGTGGCATAAGTGTCCCTGTTAGAATCAGGGCCCATGTTCAACGTAACATCCGGGGCATCAATGGTACCGCTGAGCTCTGGTTGAAAAGGTTTGTATTGTTATGGTTAGTAAACAATGCAGCCCTTCTGAGTCAACAAAACAACTTGTCATGATTTTTAAATGGCTAGATTATATCGCTTACTGGGATATACACATAATGCATTAATGCATGTGCACGTTATATAAAGCACAAATAACCTCATGCCCAGTGTTGTCATCTCAACAGCAATCAAACCAGAGATGTCTGAATGCATTTGGGCCTTTGACTATCGTACCTTCAGCGTCTGTTGAGGAAACGAAGGTAAAGTCTCCGTTGGTGGGCGAGAACTGCATGGCTGACGGGGATCAAAGCTCAGACTTCAGTCAAAATCACACAGACCACCATTGCCACGTTTAACGACTCCTGCCGATGTGTTTTCGGACGGGACTGCTGGCTCAAAACAGACATGGAGGAAACCGGAAGTGCAGAAGACACGCAGACGACGCGTCAAATCCTGGAGCGCATGCGCATCACCGCAATGACGATCTATCACAATATCACTTAACGGGACTTTTTTATGTTTGTATTAAATGTAACTTAATATGCATATATTAATATACTGTAAATATATATTGTTTTTAACGTGCAATTTCATCACGCCTGAAAATTAGTTTTATATCACAAAGGCAACTGTGTCTATTAATTTGTTAAATAAATGTCAATGTCTAGCGTTTTGGGGTGTTTTGTTGTTTCTTTACGTTCAGTACACTAACCAGTGCTTTGAGAGCTAAAGCGTTTTCTAAAGACCTCTCAGATTAAACATGACATTTTCAGATTTACTCATATATAAAATGTTCGGGTAGACTTTGGTCTCTCAGTGGTCGACCTGTTGGGGGCAGTACAATAAAAGGGCAACGTCCTGAAGCGCCCCCCGCCCCTGACTCGGGTCTCTGAGAAATGGCAACACAGCTGTACTGACCAGACCTTAAAACTGCTTTGCAATACTGTTGCAGTGGAGGAACCAATCAGAAGAGGGCACTGCAGCAGGTAGAAGGGCATCATGGGAAAATTACTCAAAGAACGTGTCATCACAAACTCCAACTCTTTGAAACATAATAATTATTTAAGCTAACATACTTGGCTAGACTGATTTATAAGTACTGACAATCAAGGGTTAAATAAACATTCGTAACAGACATGCAACACACATGCTCCGCTCGTTCCCCCCCCCCCAAAATCCCAATTTAACCACTGCTGACTAATCTTCTGATCAACATTTCCATCAGGTTCTTCTGTTGCGGTGAATCAACTGTTGCAGAGAAACAGGAAGTCTTTCTAAAACAAGAATCACCTCAGCCTGCAGAGTCTGAAGAGATGTGTCTGTCACAACCGTTCTTGTGTGAGGACTCCTTAAGGCCTACCAGCCAGGGTCTGGTGGTCTTTAGCTGGTCAGGAAGCTCCAGAGATCTCAATAAAGCCACTTCACATTAACCCTCAATCGCATCAGATAGACTTGGGCCATCACCCAAACCTTCAGGGTTATCTGCCCTACAGCAGTTCTAAAGAATCACAACTTTTCCTGGACAGGATCTGAGAAGCTTTCGTCATCTCCTATAGAGAGCACTAAGGAACCTGAGAAGTCCACTGATTCTCCTCTATCTCATAACAGTGCATATTTCTCTCGGGCCAGCAGTGCCTCCTCTGGTGTGGAGGACAATTCAATAAGCAGCCTAGTCAGTGAGGACACCACTAATAGGGCAAGTGTTATTTATTCATTGATCACTTCTAAGAATGTTTTAGTTCTGCAAACAAACCTCTAAGTATCTCAACTTGTTTGTTAAGGAAAAATAAAAATGTGCCTTTTAAGATTTACACAGAAAGAAGAACGTATCTAGGGACAAGAATATCATAGAAACTGAGCTGTGAACTCTTAAACTCTTTGAAGAGATGAGAACTTGTGGGGGTGAGTTTTTTTGACATGGGCCAGTTAAGCAACCACCTTAACATCTTAGCAACCACCCACAGTTTAGCAACACACCCACAGAGTTCTGTATCTCTCTCATTTCATGCACTGAACTCTTCTTCCTTCATTTCTGTTTATTTTTAATCTCTTTGTAGGAAAAGGAGAGAGATTCATATCTTCTCAACAGCCCGAGCACTTTATCTACAGATAAGTTTAAAACCTCCTCTAAACAAAACAAAGGCACGTCCATCAACCCAAACCACTGAATTATGATTCTTCCATTTCATGACACTTTACACATGGGGGAAGATTAAATTAAACATTTTCACTTTACATATGACATCATTTTTAAGTGCTCTTTCCCCACACCTCCACCCTCAGTCTGACTTCCTCCATCTGTTCTCTAGGTTTCAGGGTTGTCCCGGAAACAGTCTTGTGGGCAGGCTAAAGGTGGTAAAACTGAGACCTCCACCCCCGCCAGGCCCAGCTATCTGAAAAAGAAACCAAGATTAAAAAAAGAAACACGGTCAACAATGAAAACAAACCAGGATTACAAGCCACCATCACCGGCCTCTAGGGGGCATTCAGCTTCAAAAAGTAAGTCTGTCTGTCTGTTAGTATGCACTTGTGTAAATAAGTAATTCTTCACTGTAGATGGCAACCCCTCACTGTCCATATAAACTTGTATTGTTTGTTTATGGTTGTCATTACAAACTGTGACCAGCAGGGGCAGCATGTTAACAGGTTTATCACAAAGATATAAACTCATGGGCGTGGTGTGGTTACTTAGAAGTTAGTTGCACAACAGAGGTGTAACTAATTGCTTGGGTAAAGTGAGATTGTTGTAGTTTACAGAAGGGTGGTGTCTGTCTCATTGTGAAAGAAAATACATTGTCACTATTTAGTGGGCGAAGACCAGAGAGCTAAAAAATAAGGGATTGAGTGGGAGGGGCCTCATCAGCATGTGCATTTAACATGAAGTTTAAGGGCTGATGTGAAACTATGGAAACAGCTAATGGCAAGTTCTCTCTCATTGCTTTGTTATTGTGTGATGCTGTCTAAACAGAATTGTTAGCTTGCTTTGATTAAGCCATAAGGTCATTGGTTTAAAGGAACAGTACATCTGATGTAAATCTGATTGAATAGTAAATCTGATGTTTTCTTTTTTGGTGTACTATTCCTTTAAACCTTATGGCTTAATCAAAGCGAGCTAACAATTCTGTATATAAACTATAGATTCAACTTCATGTCATTCCAAACATGTGTGACTGTTGAATGTATGTAACACGTGTGCATTTTATGTCTAAGGGACAATCCAAAGATCAGAACATGCTGTAAAGAAGCTGATGTCATCAGTCAGAGAGAATATGACAGAAACTTCTGCATCAGATAAAGACATTTTTATCATCTCAGAATGATGTCATACTTTTAATCAAACTATTGCTGCTCTGTTAAGAGTGATAACATCTTTGAACGTCTCTCAAACATACTGTGTATGTTCATGTTTTTGTAAAATAAAAACCTTTTTTTAGTTTCGTAACAAATCTTACAAATCTATTTTCTTAAACGTGCTTGTGATGTTGATCTTAAGAGCAATCAAACTTCCCATACAGAGTTTGTTTCTAAAAAACTTTTTTAGTGTATGTGGTTCACAGAAGCAGCTCTTACTTGAAGTTTCAAACATTGTAAACAGTCTATCTGAAGGAGCAGGACTGTGTGTGCGTGTGCAGGTGAAAACAGCGTCTAGCAATGCTCTCTGCATTGTTCTGAGAGGACATCAGAGAAACGTTCTCTAAGACACGCGTTATCAGTTTAGATTCACAAAAATGCACGTTCTCATTTCAAAACACATGCATTGTTATCTGAGTGTCTTATCAGAGGAATCTTGGTGCTGTTTGAAACAAATTCTCTGCCACGATCCTCAGATGCTTTTAATGGAACTTATTCACTCATGTCAGGTTGTAAACCTGTGTAAAATGCCTCCAGCAGGATCTCATTTTAAAAAAATATGACGTCAGCCTCTTAGGAATTGCTGGGACATGTTAAAAACGATGTTTTCAAAGAACTTGCAACCTTTTGCATTGTCTTAAGAAAACGGCCTTTAAAATACTGTACTCAACAGGTAGAGCTTTGCATTAGCAGAGAAAGGGTTGTGAGTTTGAATCCCAGGGAATGTGTCTGCCAAATCCATACATGTAAATTAAAATGCTCCTATTCTAAGCAAACAATACTGGGACAAACCCATTACAACAGCCTCAGTTTAAGTGCCTTGCCACCAATCAAATCAACTATTGCATTCATGCATATAAATGCATTCATAAGATCTGTCCGCTGTATATTGGTGCTCATTTTAAGGTGCTTTTTCACCTTGTGCAATTGGTTAAAGTTACAAAATACCTGTATGAGAATGTTGAATGGTGGCATTCCTGCTCCCTCACGGCTCAGTCTCTGCCACACCTGAGTTTACAGGGTACCGTGTAGAACCAGCAGTGGACTTTTTAATGGTTCTGCACATAACAGGAACAATTACAATCAGTTCAAAGGTCGGGCATGTGCTTAGAACCTCATGGAGTTTGGGGTAGACACTGAGATTTCCTCTTTGCCTATAGAATTGATTCAGCACATACAGCCTAACTCTGTGTTTATCTTTCAGTGAGTCATAAGTTAGTCATTTGCTGTATTAGTTTAGACAGTTTAGGATAGTCTTTGTTTGAGACTTGTAATTGCAATCAGCCTTTCTAAACAAGCTAAAAACACCGTTTCCTGTGAATGTGAGACTGATGATAGAAACTTCATTACAGTTAAAACATCAATTTATGCTTAAGTTCATATAATACACTTGCTAAGTTTGTGTAAGTATTTGCATAAACATCAAATGTCAGTAAATGTTCCTCACCAGTGTTAGATAAAAAGATTATGTGTCACAAGCGGTATTTAACCTTTAACTAGTAAAGGTAATGCATAACTTTGAGTGGATTACTGCATTAAAAATTTGCAACTGAAGCGTGACAAAGAACACATAAATATTTATTTATTATAACATATTATATTTATTACCACTAATAGTCAAAATAAACTAGGCTTCCACTAGGTGATGCGGTAATCAGAGTTGTGCGGTAAAACGTATATTTAGACTTATTTTTTAAAAGTTATATTTAGAACATGGCTCATCTGATCAGAGTTTGGAGCTGTATTTTGAGCTCCTATAATACGTTCAACTGAAATGACAAATGAACGTTTATTCTTCATTAATTTCTGATTGAGATGAGAACATTAATTGATGTCAGAATTAACAATGACATACATGGAAATAATTTTGATAATAATTTGATTTAATTTTTCAATGATCTTAATTGTTGGCGTTTCTTTAAATAATAGTAGTTGGTAACAACCGGTTCAAGAGGCATCTAAAGCATTCAGCAGTCTGTGATGGTGTGCAATGTGAAAAATGTGTTTTTAACAATTCAAACACTGTAACACTGTGCTTGCTCAACCGCATAGTGCTACAGCGAGCAGTCAACACAAAGATTCAAAGAATCTGAGTTTTAACCTGACCAAACATAGTAAAGCGTGTGTGTGTGTGTGTGGTTTTGGTAAATTTTGACCTTGTGAGGACATTTTTAGGTAGCTTATAAATCATATAGATTTTGTAGCAAAGAAAGTTCTCTATGATGGTTAGGCTAGTGTATATACAGTATAAAAACTATTACGTCTATGTAATGTCCTCATAAAACATGAAAACCGAACGTTTGTGGGTGTTGTTGCTAAGGTTGCCATTGGATGCCTTTGTTGTCATTCAGAGACCCGTTTTCTTCTCGTTGAGTTCCACCACAGTGAAGTTCAACTTCAGGTTTGTCAATTAGTGGAGAGGTCTTAACATGTTTATCACTGAAGGAGCTTTTTTGTTTGTAGGTTGTGTTGACTGTATTTCGTTATATAGACACAATGAAGCAGACAAGTTCATACTTGACACCCAGACACGGAGACTTAGACGTACCTCAAATAAATTAAAGTCAAAGAGACTCCAAAGTTCTCCCTCAAGGCAAAAGTGCTGCTGTTACCGTAGACATGTAGAGACAGCTGCACTTAACGCCACAGTCAGTCTTCATGCGTTAGCTTACGCTAAGCACACAAGATGCTTTTCTCCTTTAAACCTTTACCGCAGAGCTTCTGTAATACATCTGTAGTTCATGACAGGCTAGTCAATAGGAGCTTTGCTGAGTAAACAGTAAAACTGGGGGAAATAATTACAAGGAGCCTTTTTGACTTTGCACCAAATATACAACCTGCCCCTCGTATTATGAAGCCTTCAGTCACTGAAACCGCATTTTAGTTTACATGAACTTTATCGTTTGTTCAGAACTGTAAACATTTACCACTGAAGGACCATTTAGTTTCAAAAAGTTAAATGTCAAACAATCAAATGGACCAACACACCCTCTATTGTAAAGACGCGTGGTTGTGCGGATGTTGCCAGTCATAATAAAGAAGTCCTCAGAAAAGATTGTGTTGAATATTTTCATAAATTTGTAAATGTCTTTGATGCAGAAAGATTATATTTTGGCATCTGAATGTTGGTTAAAGGTGTGGTTACATTACACTTCAGGCATGCACTTGACATTGCAAAGACAAATATGGGCAACAGGATATGATGTCACACTTTAAAGCTTCTGGGCATTATTGTGTTATTTATCATTTAATAAAACTCTAGGTTTTAAAAAAGCACGACAGTATATTTAAAATGCTAAAATAAACTGTATACTAAGTTTGTATTGTAAGGCAGTCTGTGACATTGAAATTCTATAGGTCAAACATTTTTGGCTATACAAATTCACAGGTCAGAGGTCCCGGAACTTGAACTTAAGTATGCAGTAAATGTTTCTCCACGCATGCTTGCTTTTCCACATTCACACAAATGTGAATGAAACAGAAATCCAGTGCGGTCACACCTAAAATTAAAACATTTCTGCAGCCCAGTGCTACTTCCATCAAGACTGAATGACTAACAGGTTTGCCCTCCAAAGCACTCAGAATCGATCTCTTATTACTTAGAAATGTGGATATACCACAATTTATGAGTTAAAACAAACAATAAACTGTTACAGTGAAGGCTTTAAAATATGAGTCGACAACTCATTTCATAAGAAGCTGTGGCTGGTTTCATTTTCTCTCAGACTTTCAAGATTATTCAGTATTGAGACCGATTTACTGAATGAGCATTTGACGGTTAATACGAATTCTTTTCAACAGTCAAAATGTACGTTAAAAATATTGTAGGTTGGTTTACTGATGTACTAAAACCTTGCTGTGTTTATATATATGCTGCAGAAGCAACTTAAGGGTGGAATAAGCGCAAAGCCAAACCCTGGCAAACACAACTCTAAAAACTGAAGCATTTCACTGCTGACAAAACACAGATGGGTTATTTACAGCATGCGTTTCTAAATTGTTATATTTCTAAGCATATGACTGGGGGTGTCAATAGTACAACTAACAATATGGGTTTTTAAATGACCAATGGTTAAAATTTGACTTTTGTTTGGTTAATATTCTTACTCATAAACTGAAGAGCAGGGTTATTATAGTTTCTGTATTAAGTTTAAAAATTAAAGTTTAGTGACCTTCATTTTAGTTGTTGTTTTTAGGTCCTATTTTATTTTCATTATTTTGTCCTTTTAATTTCAGTTTAGTTTTGCTCTGTTGTTCTATATGACTGTTATAGTTTTTCTGTGTATTTAGGATTTATGCTAACTGATATTATTTAACTATACCACTGAAATAAGTTTAATGCCATTCAATTTCTCAGGACTGTCTACAATAGTGCCACACTGAATATTGCTCTTGTTTTATCTTATACAACATTTTCTTTCTCTTACTCAGTGATTATTTAAATTGTCTGTTTTACCTGTAAAGCAAAACACTTTAAATTTAAAAATTTTAACATCACTTAAATGTGAACACAAGCAAGCAAAATTAAAATTGATGTCAGTTCATTAGAGGATAACATTACAGCATCTGCATGTTAAGCTGAAGTCCTCAGTCACTCTCAGACTGGTTTGTAGTTTCTGTGTGTCTCTGTGTGTGGTTGGCAGGGATGTCATGTTATTGCAGAAGAACCTGTTTGGTGACTCTTGGCATTTATCTGTTACAAACCCTGTGACAGCGAGCATGTATGAGACGGTCATATTCATCTGGAGTTTAGAGGTGTCAACATCAGCCACACGCGCATGAACAACATCAGGTAAGTGTGTCACTCTCCACACACACAACGTCAGAAAAATCATCATGCCTCAATAAACACTGATTCATTTAGCCATTACGGCTCCTAAAAGGAACTGGTGAATTCAGTGACTTAATAAACCCAGTTAGTTCCTGGCACAAGTTTGCAGGGTTGTAGAATTTTGTACAGGCAAATCAATCGAGGCCTTAAAGAAAGCACACCGAACACAATATACTTGTGTCAGATTGCATTGACTGTTAATATGGAGCTCAGCAGAGAGTTTTGTTTCGTTTGTAGATGTTTGTCTTGACTGCTTTAATTGTTGTAGTAATTGTGAGTCTAAGGAGGTTGTATTGCGATTTCTGTTTATCTAAAGGTTTTAGCAAAACTGTGACAGAGCTGTGCGGTATTTCACTGAGCTAAATGTTTTTAATTATATTCTCTGACACATCATGCATAATGATTTTACAGAGAAATAAAAATGACTTATGATTGTCACTATTATTATTTTACTGTAGCAAGCGTTTGGAAAATTGTTGTGTTCTTTGGGCCAGAGATTGTGGGCTGCAGTTATGGAAGCTAAAATATTAAATGATTTATCTGCTTTATTAAGCAGATATTCAGAATAAAAGTGAATTATTCTGATCTTGATCCTGAAATCATCACCTCTCATGGTCGAGACCATCTGAACCTCACCCTTCCAATCACTGCATGATCTCCACTGTCCTAAACGGGGAGGTGTGGCTAAGAGGTGCTTTAGAAAGACAAACAGAGAAATATGGAAGAGAGACCTTTAAAGTATAAAGAGAGAGAGAGAGAGAGAGAGAGAGATGCAGCGTGACCTGGTATTTATCTCATCATCTTTCTTTCATCTGAACAGACAGGTTCTCCTCATGTTTTGCAGTCCATCCATTCCATATGCATTCCACAGATACAACCCCTACATCCACTTACACACACACACACACACACACACACACACACACACACACACACTGGTAAAGATGCAGAATATTAACATCAACAAATAAATTGCAGTTAAATTGTGTTACAGGATCACAGAAATTATCTTTGGTGGGTCTTTAGCTGTAAATTGCACATCCGCAAGGTTCTTTATTAAACACATTGTTTGAAACTTTGGTACTAGACCTTTGCTCAAACTGAAGAACAAAATTGGAAGTCAAGGAGAAAATAACCAGGACTGTATTTTCTATACCGTGTATATATATTCCTGCCACTTCTTCTTTTAGTTATTTGGCTAAGATTCAAACGTCATTAGCAAGTAACACAGCCATTAAACAATTCATTTCTTAAAATGTTTTAATGACAGTAATGGCACTTATCTTTACTCACAGTCATTGCATCATTGCTATTGAGTGATGCAATATAGATGTAACAAGCAAATTAAAGACTGTGGGAGTCGATTAAACAGGAAGTAAGAAAGTAACACCCATGGACCTCCATGTCTATTTACAGAAGATGAATACGTACATGTAACAGCTTTGTTTTGGGGCTGCAGGGGCAGTCCCTTCTGTGTAGCCTCAAAATCCAATTCAGTTCTGACTAATTCTGATAAGTCACTGTAGTCACTATGTTTCTCAAAATACTGAAGTAAAACGCTTGGTTAAATGACTTTAGGTTAGGGGGCTTACCACAATTTCATTCTGAATAGATTATAAAAATAAATATCCACATGACACCAAATGAGTTCCTTGATTTTTTTGTTTTGACAGATCTCCTGGGAACTGGTTTTCATGACATGTCCTGAGAAATGATGGTTGGTACATTCAAACTGTTCCTCCTGATGCAAACAATAACATTTAAAAATGAGTCTCAATGGATCGTATGGTGGTAACTCACCTATTCTTGTTCATGTGCAGAATGGTGAAGGTCAAACTCTGTCTCTCTCAGAGAGTGTGGTTTTGGAGGACACGGAGGAAGGAGGTGTAGTCGTCGCAGGCATTAAAAATCCAGCAATTAATCTGGAAAAAGGTAAGAAAGACAACATTTCAAGAAACAATCGCACCCTACACTCAAAAAAAAGCTGTGGTTTTTAATCCTGGTCCAGTGCTGTGGCTCTCCAGAACTAAAGAAACCCAACACTAAACTAACTAGCTGTAATGAAACATTAAAAATGTTTTTGCAGCTCAGGAATCTTATATAACCAAAAAAATAGGTTTTGATAAGAAAAGGGTTATTTATTATTGAAGAAACAAGAACCATTGAAAAAACATACATACCTTTTTAATTGTGTCTGATCCCTGATCTGTTCAATGGTTCTTCCAGGTGATCAGCTTGTTGCTGCCACCATTCATCTTGATCATCTCAGTAAAGATGATGTACTGAGACTCATCAAAATCATTGAGCCTTATGACAAGAACCTTGAACTTAAGACTACAAAAGATCTGAAAGCAGGATTGGTAAGAGTCTTGAAACTAATAAATGAAAGAAATCATAAGCAAAATACTTGCTTGTTCTTATCTTCTCATCTTCATCTCCACTTCTCCTTCTTTCTAGGCTCTTGGTGATCTTCGATTGAACAGTGAGCTTCCACAGGCAGGACTTCAAGCACCAGGTGTTCAGGTCAACGGACTGAATGGAGGGATTGATGCCCCAAGCCTCAGGGGTGGCATCACAGCCCCCACAGTAAATGGAGAAATGCCAAATATTGAGCTCAAGGGATCTACACCTAATCTCAGTCGCCCAGAGTTCAAGATGCCAACTTTTAACATGTCTGCTCCAAAGCTCAAAGGTTCAGGGCTAGATGGCACAGTAGAAACACCTGACATCAGTGTCTCCACCCCCAAACTTAACACTCCTGATCTTTCTCTTAACATGGATGAACCTGAGTTAAATACCAACACCCCAAAGTTTAAGATGCCTAAGTTTAGTATACATAATAAAAAAACAAATGTTGGTGGTAATGTGAATTTATCTGCACCAGACCTTGATGCTGACCTAAAAACTCCTGATCTGAGTCTGTCATCCCCACAGATTAATGGAGAAATCAACTCTCCTGAAGTGACCTTGCCTAAAACAAATCTCAGTGGCCCGGATCTGGACATTGCACCACCAAAAGCTAATATTGAGGCTCCTTCTGGCAAGTTCAAATTCCCTAAAATTAAGAAAAAAACTACAAAAGTTAAAGTACCAGATGCGAGTGTTAATGCAGATCTCAATGCACCAAATCTTGCTCTTTCCACCCCGAAAGTCAATTCAGATGTCAGCACGCCAAACATTGACATTGATCTGCCAAAAGCAAATCTGAAATCTCCAGACATAGATATTAAATCACCTGACATTGATTTGGATGCTCCGTCTGGCAAAGTAAAGTGGCCGACATTTAAGAAGTTCACATTTGGCCAGAAGATTAAGGCACCTGAGGCTGATTTAGATGCCAGTCTCACGACACCTGATCTGAGTCTTTCAGCACCAAAGATAGAAGCAGGAATAAACACTCCAGATGCAGATGTGACTTTACCCACAGCAGAACTAAAGACCCCCAATGCTGATTTAAAAGCACCTGATGTGAACATTAATGCTTCATCTGGAAAGCCCAAATTTCATACTCTTAAAATGCCAAAGTTTGGCTTACACAGACCAAAGGTGAAAGGTCCTGATCTGGATGCAGGTATACATGCACCAGACTTGGACATATCTACTCCTGATTTAGATGTGAATCTTCCCAAAGCTGAAGTGGATGGTCCAGATCTGGATATCAAGGCACCAAACCTTAACCTCTCTGCACCAAAACTGAAGAGTGATATTACTACACCAGACCTGGACATTAAAACTCCCACCATCGATGTGGATGCACCAGGTATTGACATAGAAGCTCCATCTGGAAAGGTAAAAAAACCCAACTTTAAAATGCCTAAAATAAATCTATCTGGGCCCAAAGTAAAAGGGCCAGATGCAGATCTAAATGCACAAATAAGGGCACCAAATGTTGATGTCTCAGTCCCTGATGTTAACCTGAAAACACCTAAAGCAGATCTCCACGGGCCTGACCTAGACCTGAAAGCTCCAGATCTCAATCTGTCAGCACCCAAAATTAAAGGCAAACTTAATGCTCCAGATGTAGATCTGGACTTGCCAGATGCTAATATTAAAACTCCAAATGTAGACCTCCAAGCACCACAGATAGATTTAAATTCTCCCAAAGCAGACATTGATGTCCCCTCCAGCAAAGTCAAATTACCTCAATTTAAAATGCCAAAATTTGGTTTCACTGGATCTAGGATAAAAGCCCCAAAAGTAGAGGCACCTGATGTAGATGTGAACCTACCCACAGGAGAACTCAAAGGGCCTGATGTAGATCTGAAAGCACCTGACCTTAGTCTTTCCACACCAAAGGTTAAAGGTGACATTTCTGCTCCATCTTTAGACATTGATTTGCCAAACGCTGACTTAAAAGCTCCCACTGCCAACATTGGTGGAAATATAAAATCTCCAGACCTCAAACTCTCCACCCCAAATGTAGATCTGAATTTGCCAAAAGCAGAGTTTGAAGGACCTGATGCAGACCTGAAAGTCCCTGATGTTGACATTAATGCACCATCTGGAAAAATTAAAATGCCACATTTCAAGGTGCCAAAAATAAATCTATCTGGACCAAAAGTGAAAGGCCCAGAGCTGGATGCTAATGCAGATTTGGATGTCTCTCTTCCCAAACTCGAGGGAGAATTAAAAACACCTGATGTTGACCTGAATCTGCCCAAAGCTGAGGTCAGGGCACCTGATATAAATGCATCTTTACCAAACGCTGATGTGAGTATTCCTAATCTGGATATCAAGACCCCAGAGTTAGAGGCTCCATCTGGAAAGCTTAAACTGATAACATTTAAGAAACCAAAATTTGATCTTTCTGGTCCAAAAGTGAAGACCCCTGGGATTGATTTAAATACAGAAGCTCCTGATCTCAGCCTCTCTGCTCCCAAAGTTGATGCAGATGTCAAAGTTCCAGATGCTGATATAAAGCTTCCCTCAGCAGATGTTGACATTAATGCCCCCAAAGGAAAGCTGAAGTTCCCAACATTTAAAAAGTTGTCTGGCCCAAAGGTCAAATCTCCTGATGTTGACATTTCTGCTGACATAGCTGGACCAGATCTAAACCTATCTGCACCTACAGTTGGTACTCCTGATGTTGATTTGAATCTACCCACCGCCCAGCTTGATGCTGATGTTCCAGGCATCAACGCTGATGTTGAAGGCTCCAAACGTAAGGTTAAATGGCCCTTTAAATGGCGAAAATCTGTTGAATCAAAAGACAAGGAGATAAACATTAATGCAGCAGAAGTAGATGGTCCCACTGCAGAAGGAGAACTACCAAATATACCTATGTTCAAAACACACAGTTTGCCTAGCACCAACATTGACAGCATTTTGGAGGAACTCTCTGGAGCGGTTGACCTCAACACTGACCCCACAAAAACATTTACTGATGTCTCATCACTCAAGACATATCTGAGATCTTCATCTCCATCTGCTGGGGTCAATGGACAGTCAGCTGCTGTAGACATCCGGGAAAGGCTGAGGTTGTCTAATGAACGCCCCACAAGTCCTAATTGTGGCACAGACCTGTCTTCAGAACCTATAAACGTGAATAGAGGAACATTTAAAGTTACAAATTCTGGTGCTGAGAAGGACTCTGCTAGCATGGAAGATGATAAGCTGTCCCTCAGCTTGAACAACATGCTTTGTTTGTCAACAGAGTAAATTTTAATAGCTCCTCATGTGAAACAATTGTTAACACAGATATATTAATGATTCCAGCCCCACCTTGATGTAGTTAATGAACATAAAATAGATGACAAAACATCAGCTGTTTACTAAGAAATCAATGGATGATGGTAAGGAAGGTGTGTTGATGGCAAAGCATTATAATTTTGAAACATTTTTCTTTTGTATAAATGCAGCTATATATGTAATTGTGTAAAGTTCTTTTTAAAATGTAACGATTGTATCTTCTAAAAAAAATAAGCCTAGCCTGTAATTCTGACTATATTTAATAGTCATCTAATATATAGTAATCTAATATATAGTCTTTTGTTTACATTTTACAGATTGTTCCATTCTATATACATTGTGCGCACACACACACATATACATTTTACATGTATCACATTTATGTCATCATTTATGTTATGCTTATTATCTGTCTAATGTCTAACAAAGCATGTGCCTGTTTTTGTTTTAAAGACACTAATCTCATTTAAATAAAGTTATTGATATGAATCAAGCATGGCTAAATTATTTAAAAGCTCATATCGCAGACACTTGTCAAATATTGCTCTGCATGGCTTAAATGTTTAACTGCTTCCAAAGTAAAAAACATGCAGCAGTTAAACACTGATAATGTTTTGTTTAGTTATGGCTTGACAACAAAATACTGTTCATTTTGACACAGTTTACAGCATACTGTTAAATAAGAACAGAGATACATTGATACTTATGACAAGAATTCATACTTACACACTTACATTTATATATAACATTTTATTTTTAAACAAAGACAAGCCCCTGATGTACATAAACAGATATGGCTTTAACTCTTAGACACTTGGATTCAAATGCTGATGTACAGAGTAGATAACCAAGTATACGAAAACTTTGGATTAAAAAAAATTCAGTTCAGAAGAAACTGTCTTGACAATCTTCACCTGTACTTGTAAATGATGTTTGACCATAAATCAGCCCCTACAGTGCAATTTGGAAAAGTCTTTATAAAGCCCAAACATACACTACTAAAGCAAGTCACATAAACTTGCAGATCTATCGTTCTGGGCTGCGTTTCTTAAAAGCCTAGAGCCTAAGATAGAGACTTGGTGTTACAATAAACTTAAGCTTACAATGCTTTTGAGAAACAGCCCTGTGCAGTTCAACTGCCTTTTATTAGTGCCTCCCAGAGACACTGAAGATATCCACACTGAATCTTTCTTAAAGACTCAAGATTAAGTGCCAGTCTTAAGTGCCACTCAGATCTTGTGTGCTCTGTGAACTGTTTCTGTGAACTGTCATTCAACAAATGCCACATGCTCATGAAAAATCATGAAGTGTAAACTTCCTCTAATCTCGTATTAAGATATAAAAAGGCTTTGGGATTCTGACTGTCAATCATTCAGTACTGAGTACTGAGAGATCTTCTCAAAACATGACACAAATCAATAGTCACAGGCTTTCTTCAAAAGCAGGAAACACTACAGGTTTCCATCTCAAAACCACAAAATTTTAAAACTCAATACCACAAAAATAACACTTCATACAACTATCAACATTATCAATACTTTAACACCAGAAGATGACCATTTGTACAGAAAAATAAATAAAATACCAAAATGCCAGACAGAATATTTAGTCACACTTAGGTGATCTCCCTTCTGGTCTCCAACCACACCGCTAAATTTTTTTACTGCCTGTTTCCATGCTAACCCCTGCATCTGGAGAGTATACCATTTCTTCAAATGGAAGGTAATGTTTAACCACCCAAATTCAATGTCAGGGTAGATGAACCCTGCATTCTGACATACCCTCCAAACCACTGGCAATCATAAAACAAAAGTCCAGTTTACAACCCTGTAAACACCATTTTTGCCTGACCACTCATCAGTAGTGTGTTCTGATTAGCTGTCCGCTCCTATAGTCGCTCATTTCAGTTTCCAGAAATCGTTCCCTGTAAGCCCCAGTTAATGGGCCTTTTGCCAGCGTGAGGGCCAGTCGTTCTCCATCCATCTCTGGAGCAATCTGAGCACGTCGATTCGCTGGTAGAGCTGGCAGAGTTCGGTGAGCTCTGTCACAGGTTTCTGGTTGTAGCGCAGCAGGAATTCTTGCGTGGGACTGTGGTAGGTGGAACCGTGTGTACGTTGCTCGAGTAGCGTGAGCTCGTCGTAGCTCATTCCCCAACGGCTGGCGAAGTTCTTCCAGTTTTTGACAGTGCAGTGAGTCGGGTCTAACTTCAGCCGCAGGGTGTACAGAAGGTCTTCGTCGTTCATCAGGTCACTGATTTTGGGGGGAGGAGCGGAACGAGACCACTCTTTACTAATCGTTCGATCTTTACTGAAGTCTAGAGAGGGAGAAATGAAAAGAAACCACTATCAGCACATAATGTTGGCAAATGTCTCTTTAACGATTGGTGTGAATAATAAAAAGAAACATTAATATAAACGTTTAAGAAATGTTAAATGATACATGCCTGGTGAAACAGAAGCTGATGAAATGAATTCAGTTCTATCATTTTCCACAGGCTGGAGATAAAAGGCGATATTCAAGTTAAAGAAAATATTTAAAACAGCTTATCAGTTTTGATATGTTAGTGTGTCAGTAGGAAATATTAATATAGATTCTAAACATTCTGTCATGAACTATAATAAAACTTTTCTATGCATCATAGTCAGTGTGGGATTATATGAAGAGGCAGAAAAAAAATGAGACAGGCTATATCCATAAGAACAGTGGCAACATCGCTAAGATGCCTGAAACAACTTACCTGGAAACTACAGCACTGTGAAAAGTATTTTGTTCAGGCACTTTGTCCTTGTTATGCAGTTACAGTAAACAATTAAAACAGCTTTCAAAGCATCTCTTAAATGTAAACAAATTTAATGGTACAGTAAAAGTTGATTTACTCCCCTAATGAAAACGTGGCTAAGAACTGTCAAATACTTAAAAGGGAATAACCTCTTAGTCATAAGAAGTGGAAGAAATGTACAGAAAACCACATATGTCCTACACAACCCACTTCTCAGAGCTGCACAAGAAGTGGTACGACAAACTTTGTGCGGTTTCCAGCTATAAATACGCATCCTGTCAGAAAGTGACACAAGACTTCAGCCAATACTATGACAAGACCAAACTCACTAAACATGCAAAGTGATCTTAGACGATCTTAGTCTACTACAACAATCATGACTCACCTGTTTTATCTTGTCTGTCGACACAGTCAGGTAACCAGGAGGACCAGAGCTGAGCTGCAGGGTCATGGGATCTGCAGACAATCGGGGTCAAATTTCTACAAATATTCCTGCTGTACGTTTGTGTCTTTGTGTCCTATTAAATAAATGTATATGGAAAGTGTGGAGGCTGACCGAAAGGTCACTATTCTGAATACCTTAGATAATCAGCATTGACTAAACACTGAAGTGACAGGAAGAACATTTTCAGTCTTATCCGCAGCTTATCAGACACACATTTCTAGCCTGAGCTGAACAGAGTAACTGATCTAATTAAGGGGTATAATGAGTAAATATATCAGCTGTTAAATACCTGCATCACTACTAATATAAACAGCAACAATATAAAGTTACAAGAAATACCTCTCATATCTTGTGGATCAGTGACCTGAACAGGGAAATTCGACTTCAGAGACTGAAAACAGTAAGAACAAACATAAATCACACATCTCCATCCGAGAAAGACACGACTACAGCTAGCTTAAAGAAAAACAATACAGCTTTGTTCCTATTTCTACAAGCAGGGGCAGATTTGAAGAGGGGAGGGTGCATGGTGTGGCAAAGAGGGAAAAATTAAACTTTCAGGTGTGTAGATAAATGAGCAGAGGACATGCTAGAACAAACCTCTGAGAATTAGCATAAGGCTTTAGAGAACAATGTAGGAGTGTGTGTTTCAATGCTGAGCCCCCTCCCCTCAAGAAATCTTTACATTTAATTCCATATCATGTGAAAGTCATGTCGACCCCACATAATCTGGGCTGTTTGATCGCAATATGAAAGGTAACTATGTTTACAGTTCATGTAGCGTGTCATAACAAACAAAACCAAAAACACATGATTCGGCTCATCCATCATGAGTAAAATAACTCAACATACCATCTCTGTAACAAAGCTGCTGGGGTCGGTGTCCTCCACTGGCTCAGAAAACACTGTTCCTGCAGAAATCAACACGAGTTAAACATTTGATTGCTTTCAATCTAACACTGACAGTGCAAACATGCAGAAATTTAACTGACAGATAAACTCAGATCAGAAGACAAACAGCCCATGTTGTTGTTATTTTTAGTCAAAAAAAGTCTTCTCTGCTGATGAAGGTTTATAAAGGTTGATGTTTATAATGGTTACCAGATGTAAAAGATAAGCTGGGAGTCTTTATATTTCTTTATATAGTCTTTAATTTATTATAGCATGATGTTTTGCAAACGCTGCTTGTTTGAGTGGTTGAAATATCTGTGAAGTTGGAACCAGGTTGCATTTGGTACTTTTTAGTCAATTACACATACTGTATATTCACCAAATAATCTTACCTCAATGTTTTTAAATCTATGTGCAACCCTGATACCTGACCCATTCTGAATTATTATCAACAATGTGAAACACAAACCAAGATAACCACAGATGAGCACACTAACAGCACTGGGTTAAAGATTCAAAAGCCCCGGTGTGTCCTTTAGGAAAGACATACACTGCACACGACACGCTTCACAATTTTTCTGATTTCTGTTTTATTTTGTCATTATATAAAGCTGCGTTGAATGCAACATTATAAAAAGCTCTATGTAAATAAAACTGAACCAGCAACAGATATCTGAGTCAGAAAAGCTATCAGTCAGAAAATCTGTTTAATCAGCTTTTGATGGTGAAGAGTGAGGATTCCAGCTGGTTATCAGTACGTTCATATATAAACCAGCAGACACATTGACCACTGGTTGCATCATGCAGGCCATCTTTAACATCTTTTCATTTTAACATCTCTCATGTGAAAGTGAATGTAAAGCTCTCGTAACCGACTTTCCACTTTGCTGACAACCATCAACAAACCTCCTAAGAAACTCTCTCTCTCTCTTTCTCTCTCTCTCTCTCTCTCTCTCTCACACACACTCACAGTATGTTCTCCGTTATGCAGTATAAAATACAGGGTATTTCCTAAGAAATTCTTTCAACTAATAAAGTGACCGAAAGTAGATGCCCTAACAACAGCCCGGGAAAGCAAGAAACATACACTTATGTTTCACACACTGATACCAAACAGGAAAAAGTACCTAACACCTAGTGCTGATGTTATCTAGAAATTCAGACAAAAACATGATTCCGTTATAAGGTAATTTTCACTTCTTTTGCCGCATGTCTGTTAGGAACCACTGTGTGTGCTCCACATGATTTACAATATTAATGAAAATTGAATTAAAAACCTCATGCTGTGTGTTTTTTTAATGTGATTCACTCTAGAACATCAGGAAGATCAAATTAAGTCTCTGGCGTATCTAAAGAACCAGCAGTGGGCAGAGAACCATCTGTATTTCCTACATTTAGATCCGTAAAAGATTCCAAACGTGTGCTGCCTGATTCCATTCAGGACTGTTTCTGCTCGGTGAGGGAATGCAGGGAACATGTAGCTGCTTGTGCAGGATGAACTTGAAGAGACAAAATGTAAACCACATCATAATATAACCCTGCAGGGCAAAACCCCTCTGCATGTATCTTCTTCTGCACGGCCACCCATATCCCAGCAGAAGACACACACAATACAGCAATAGAAACTCTATCCCAAACCCTGTCATCTCTACTTCCTCTACCAGAAAATCTCAGAAAGTCTTCTGAAACAAGAGCTATTTGGTAATACAAGAAGGCAACCCGGAAACACTGCATCCTCATCTGTATCTGAGGTCACAGCATGTCAACATCCACCTGGATCTCCACAAAGGCACTTGATACATGCCAACAAACCAACCTGTCATGTCATTTATATGTAGCCCATATATAAGCATTTATAATCACACAAACCAACCTGTCATGTCATTTATATGGAGCCCATATATAAGCATTTATAATCACACAAACCAACCTGTCATGTCATTTCTATGGAGCCCATATATAAGCATTTATAATCACACAAACCAACCTGTCATGTCATTTATATGTAGCTCATATATAAGCATTTATAATCACACAAACCAACCTGTCATGTCATTTCTATGGAGCCCATATATAAGCATTTATAATCACACCAGCGTCTACTGTTTGTAATGCAAAGCAAACAAAGTTCATGCTCTTAAAAAGTTATTCGTGCCTTTAAAAATATAAATTGAGAAAGTCATTTTAAAATATCATCTGTGACATTTAATCAAAGGAAAAATAAACACGTATTAGGGAACAAACTAGGGTATAAACTTTCCAAAGAACTTTTTCCTAGAAAGTTTTAGTTGCATTCAAGCAGATTCACTTACCAAATGGCTCAGTAAACGCCTTTAAACTCGTCATGTTCACAAAGCTCGTATCAAACATAGGAAAACACCGACTGGCTCCTTCACACAACGCCGGGAGATGTTATCAGAAGCCGGCGTGTCTCCTCCGCTTCACCTGCGCTGTGATGACCCGACAGAGACGCAATGAATACAGACACATCAACGTGGGAAATCCGACGGTTCCTGCGAAGAGTTACAGACGATTTCTAATAGAGTCAAATCTTGGAGAGTTCTGGTTCCGCTATGTTGGTTCCTCTATCTGGTTCCTGTATCGCTGAAGCGCATCAGATTTGATCTAATGGAGAGCGGAACGCGTCGGGCGCGTCACCCACGCGAGGAAACTGCGCAGACGATCATTAAAATCATAGATCATATCAGATTTTCTCACGCAGCCAGGAAAATATACTGTAATATGTTAATTCATCATTTCAAGAAGTTGATATACGTATAAATGTATAGATTAAAATGGAAAACATCGCTATCAGAACGTCAAACTATCAGTGGATCTAATTAAAATATATGTATATAGATTTATGAAGATTTATTATATTGTGTAATAGGAGAATAAACAAGAAAATAAAGATCTAAATGTATTTTTATGAGTTATGTTTTTTTTAAATAAGGTCTTTGAGGGTATTTCGAGACACTTTTGAGGGTATTTATACATTTATACGGGAGTTTAATAAAGACACGTGTTGGTATCACTGTCAGTTTTCTTTTCAATACTTTCATCTCCACATTTTGTTGTTCTATAACAATAAATAAATAATCAAGTGTTTACTTATTTATCTGTCTATTGAAGTCTGATGGCGTCGACAAAAACGAATTTATTTATTAAAACGAATACACAAAAGCAAATAAAATATGGGATATTTTATCATTTCTGAGAAGCAGAAATAGCAGTATAAACAGTATAAAATGGTATTATTAATAAATAAAATAAATATTGTATTAGTTCTGCGACATTTTTATACATTGTAAAACGAATTGCCTGTTACAACAAGCGGCAGTCTCTGTCTAACTAAGTTAACTCTGTCTAACTAACTAACTAACTAACTAACTAACTAACTAACTAACTAACTAACTAACTACATTTTAAACAATAACGGTCTTAACTGACAGACTGACGCGTGACTCGTCCGTTACAGTTTAAACTGCAGGCGCGAGATCTGCAACTAACTTCCGGTGGTTGTTAGTATAATACACAACATAACTGCTGTAATCCAGTAACTAAACTAATTTAACTCACTCGTGTTTTAGTTTAATGGCTTTCCCAAAACGACCACTGAGGGTCGCTAAAGGCACACTAACCAAAACGATGACGGTTCAGTATTTTTTTATGGGGGCTCTTGAAAGTTTGGACTACAAAAAATCTATTTAACATTTTAAACAATATTGAGCAGAAATAAGTTAGAGTTCATTATTGGGACAGACTGTCACACTATATGAGGTAAGTTAACACAACCTTTTAAAGGCTATAGCAATATTGGTTCACTATTTACCCAACATGCATTGCAAAATGTTATATACTGTTTAACAATATGGTTATATTGGGTTTGAGGATAGAATAAAATTAAGAATATTTTGACTAGAAGTTTCCTACCAATATGCCAAGGCACTGCTAGAGAAAACACATTTGTATAAGGTAGCTGAGACTCAATATGTATAATAATGACAAAGCAAAACAGTGTCTACTTATAGAACAGTGACAGTGCACAACAGTGTTCCACTCATAGAACGGTGACAGTGCACAATATTGTTCTACTTATAGAACAGTGACAGTGCACAATATTGTTCTACTTATAGAACAGTGACAGCGCACAACAGTGTTCCACTCATAGAACGGTGACAGTGCACAATATTGTTCCACTTATAGAACAGTGACAGTGCACAATATTGTTCTACTTATAGAACAGTGACAGCGCACAACAGTGTTCCACTCATAGAACGGTGACAGTGCACAACAGTGTTCTACTTATAGAACGGTGACGATGCACAACAGTGTTCCACTCATAGAACGGTGACAGTGCACAACAGTGTTCTACTTATAGAACAGTGACAGTGCACAACAGTGTTCTACTTATAGAACAGTGACAGTGCACAACAGTGTTCCACTTATAGAACAGTGACAGTGCACAATATTGTTCCACTTATAGAACAGTGACGATGCACAATATTGTTCCACTTATAGAACAGTGACAGTGCACAACAGTGTTCCACTTATAGAACGGTGACAGTGCACAACAGTGTTCCACTTATAGAACAGTGACAGCGCACAACAGTGTTCCACTTATAGAACGGTGACAGCGCACAACAGTGTTCCACTTATAGAACAGTGACAGCGCACAACAGTGTCTACTTATAGAACAGTGACAGTGCACAATATTGTTCCACTTATAGAACACTAACAGCACAGAGAACCTTAAGGCACTTGACAATTAGATTATGATCCGTCTTCCTTTTGAGTCACACTTTATTATATTAGAAGGATAGAGCTGGAGGAAGAGAGAAATCTCAACAGTGGTAAACAACAGGTTTTATATTTAATCTCTTTCCTTTCTTATTGTCTGTAAATGTTAATGTTGTCTTCACTTCATTGGGGTGAAGTATTAAATGTATCCATGTACAAAGAGAACATTAATACAGTACTTGGAAAACGCCAACCAGAATAATTAAGCCGCTCGCTACATCTGAAATGCTCCATTGTTTAAGATGGCAGAGCATGGCGTGAAATACAGTCTTGTATTGGCCTGTATTCACTCTGATATGGTCCATTAAACAACACAGGGTTCGAGAAGAGGGACATAACAAATGAAAAGCTAGTGGCTGCTGTTAATCACGCAGTAATAAAATTTTGTACTTCATCAACGGCTATTCAATTATTTTGTCACTACACAGACCAATGCTGCACACCAGCCCTGTATCAAGAGAACACTGGTTTGTTCCCCGTAACAAAGCTGCTACAAAATTTTCTAGGGGAAACACTGAATGAATGATTGTAAATTTTAGGAAACGTTTCTGTAATATTTCCATTAAGTAACAACAACATTAAAAAGATAATTTTAAAAGTTTTAGGAATGTTCAAAACGTCCAGTTTTTTTTAGATGTTGTATTAACGTTATTGCTTGGTTAAAAGAACATTATTCAATTATTTATTCTGTACCATTTTTTAAACATTCCACTAACTACTTAAGAATAACGTTTTTGTTAGATATGATGTCTAATTCTACTAACATTGCTGCAACAACGTTTTTGATAACACGGAGATAACTTTTAAAGAATGTTAGCCAATGTTCTGAAAACGTTCCCCGTTAGCTTGCTAAACAGGACTGAATGCCTTGTGTTACTACCGAACATCTCTGCTGATTCACTTAAATGCCAGACTATAGTGAAAACCTCGAAAGAAACATGATAATAGCAAATGAGTGAGACAGAGTAAATGAAAATAAAATGTCTGTTTCTGGGCAGATGTTTTTTCATGAAGAGCTTTTAGGGTTGAAAACAGCTGATTGCCTCTGAATCCGACACAAACGCATCCAGTCATTTCCTTTTCATTATTTAATCAAATGAAAGGCAGATGTTTGTGAATATTTGAAATATTCAGCTTTTGATATCTCATGTAACACTCAGTTAAAGATCAAACAGTGTTTTGCCTTGATATCTAAATCATTTAATTAAAGACGCACATAAATGTTTTGGCATTTTTGCGGTCATACATACAACTGAAGGGCTGAAACAGGATTGACATTATAAATGTGTGTGTTGGATGTTATATAATAATAATATGCAGTTTAACCTCATCCTCCTGTTACACACATTATACTGCAGTGAATGTTCACACCAGAAGCTGATCTGAAGCCAGTGCACAACCTCAAATGCTTCACAAGATATTATCTGAACCCAGACACACTGCTGCTATAGAAGCTTTCAAACATTTCTGAATCCAGAGCTATATATTGTTCATTTTAAGAGAGTATAACATTAATAGAACAAGTGTATTGTTAGTTTTTGATATTGGGACCGATCTAGGGACTAAAGATTTGACAATAATGAATGAATTTCTTTTTCCTCCTTTAAAGCAGTGGTCTTCAGTCTATGTTCCTGGAGGTCCACTGTCTAGTTGGACACGCGTAGATTCAGTCATGAAGTATTTTATACTGTCAGTAGTATTAGTTTTTTCTCTGTGTTCATAGTTTAGTACACTTGATGGTGTTGCATGTTTTTATAATCTTACTGTGTAGTATAAGTGCTTATTGACTAATGTGTAAGTTGTCCAAGTTCTTATTTGTGTGTGCTTAAAACATCATTAAACAATATCATCATAAAAAGACACACAGCGCAGCCCTTGGCTCTAAACAGGATATCCCAAACTTTATTTCCTGTGTAGAGGTGAACTAAGGGAGCAATCACAGTTATTGGACGTCCATCTTATTAGGTTGAGTGCAACAAAAAAAGTCAAATTCAATTATTCAATCTGAAATTAAAACAACCTAACAAAACAAAACAGCGTGAAACAAAGCAAAAATGCAAGAGAGAGAGAGAGAGAGAGAGAGAAGGTAAGCAGGAAAATACAGACAGCTTTAATAAGCTTATGAGTGTAAGACACACTAGTCACAAGGCCACACACACTTTGCATTAACATGACGGCGATCACACACACACAATTTGAGCCCCTCGATCCGTACAAGACAGATAATATAATAAAACTTCATTTAGCTCTTAAATGAACTAACGATACATTCAGTCCTGCTTTGGCGTGAGAGCTTTCTGCCGTTGTCTATATGGTTTTGCTTTAAACATATTATTAACGTATACATTATAAATAAGTGAAATGTCTTATACACACATACAGTATACACACTATTCATACATATACACTTTTTAACAACACACAGCTTGTGTAGTTTAAGCCCTGCCCACATTAATGCAACATGTCAGTGGGGCCTTGAGTTCGAGATTTAGCAGAGAGAGA